>JAVKPL010011969.1:0-55131 GCA_032173675.1 Gastrolobium villosum | reverse complement strand
CCCACAAACGATGGCGGCCCATGGCTCAACAACTGAACACCCGGCGGTTATTGCGGCGAAACCGCCTAACAAACCGTTACAGACGTCAGTTACGTTCCAATGACCGGAAAGTAGCCTTTTCCCAAAGAGGGTTGTTAGTGCTGCGGTTGAGCCAGCCAATGTGGTTGTGACAGCTGTCCTACCCACCGCACTCCATTGACCGTAGTAGTTACCAGAATCATAAGCGTGTAGAATCTTGGTGAAGGAACCAGGGTTAAAACCGTACCAACCGAACCAAAGCATGAAGGTTCCAAGCACAACCAAAGAAGCGCTATGGCCACGAAGCGCGATGGCTTTACCGTTATGATCGAATCTTCCGATTCTAGGACCTTCGATTAGGGCTCCCCATAGACCGGCCACGCCGCCGACCATGTGAACGACGCCGGAGCCGGCGAAATCGATGACGCCGGAGCCCAAGAGGAGGTTCCCGGTGTTCGTCGCGCTGGCCCAACCGTCGCCGGACCAGAACCAGTGAGACACCACCGGATATACGAATCCGGTGAGGAAGGATGAGTAGATGAGGTAAGCGACGAACTGTGTTCTCTCGGCGATGGATCCGCTGGTGATTCCGGCGGCGGCGATTGCGAACGCCCATTGGTAGAGGAAGTAGCTGTAGTCGAAGGTTACCGACGGGACGTTTTTGAGGCCGAAGAAGTGTTTTCCGATGAAGCCGTTGGACGGTGTTCCGAAGGCGAAGGCGAATCCGAAGAGGTAGTAGAAGAGGCCGCCGGCGGCGGCGTCGAGGACGTTTGTGAGCATGATGTTCATGGTGTTCTTGGCGCGGACGGAGCCGGCGCAGAGCATGGCGAAGCCGAGCTGCATGGAGAAGACGAGGTAGGCTGAGAAGAGGAGGTAGGTGTTGTCCACCGCGAACGCCGTGTCGGTGAATTTGTTGTTCACGGCGGCGAATTGGTCGCATATGAATTTTCCGGCGGCGACGGCGTTCGTCGCGTTCGGACCCAAGTACTGAGCCAGTTGCTCCGGCGAACAAGTTGGAAACGACATTTTTGTCGAAAAATTAAAAAAGGAAAGAAAGAAAAAACTTAGTTTGAAGATTTGGAGAAGAAGTGTACTTTGTGGACTACAACATAGACCGGCGTGCGTTTTAGTTGATATATATATACAGAGAGTGGAAGAAGACTTTTCAATTTTTCACATTCTTGAGTTGTTTTTTAAGCAATAAAATTCTAAAATTAAATAAAACTATATTTTAATACATTTTTTTATCTATATCTTTTAAAACAAGCTGACATGCTTAATTTATTATTTATAAATAAGTTATTCATTATTTATACATGAGTTATTAAGTGAGGAGCACGGGTGGTGGGAGTAAAACCCTTGAGGGAAGGGTTGATACGGGGGCGGATACAGGGGAGGTTAGGGTGGGCGGCCGTCCCTTCTTCTCTAAAAAAAATTAATACAATTGAAGATTAAATATAGTATTATTGTTATCGTTAAATGTGCATTTTTTTAAAAGTTCTGATTTGAAATCCAAGTTGAGATTTACATCCACTACACCTAATGTGTATGTGTTATGTGTAACCTTCTTTTTATTTTCATATGCTATGTTTTGGTTAATGAAAGCTTTAGTTTTTTTTGTTATTCGTTCGCTCTCTTTTCATTTGCATGGTTGTGTTTCTCTATGTGTAGTTATTTCATATAGAGAAAATGAGTTTGCTCTAACTTAAAAAGATTCACTATTAGGGGCAACTTGGTTGCAATCTTTTATTTTTTTATTTAAAATATAGTTAAAAACATTGTTTTAGTTAAGACATTTTTTTTAATTATTGCTTTAAATTACTTTTTATGTCTGTTAGACCCAACCAAAAGTACATTTTTTTAATCTTCCAACTGTTGTTAAATTTTAATATTTTGGTAAGAAATTACCTAAATGAGTTCATATGAAGTCAATAGGTAACATAAATAGTTATATTATGTAAGATAAAAAATTAATTTTCGTCTCTCTCCCTCTCCAATCCTAGCTCCGCCATGGGTTGATAGATCTTATTTCCTAATATCTTGGATATTAGTTTCGTTCTAATTTGTTATTAGCTGATTTGTTAGTAGATGATACGGGCTTTTTAAGTCTTTTGAAGTAAAATCCAAAACATTTACCGATTAATGTTTTTGATAAATTATTTATTAATATATTGTGAGTGAAACATATAAGGAAAGTGTGCATTAAATCATGCATCATTGTATATGTGACTTGTGCAAAAGTTATGTCTGTAGCATATCGCACTCTGTAAAACATGCATGGATGCTTGCGCAATTTGAATACCCAATTTTGTATAAGTTGAATATGAAGATGATATGTGACTTAGATTTTTTTTATGCATTTCACTCATATTAGATTGATAAATAATTTATAAGAAAATTAAATCGTGATATATTTATGTTTTTGCATAGTAGGTTAGGTTAGGCTTTGTTTTAATTAGACCAAGCCTGTGTGAAAAATATTGGATTTGGCCTAGCGTATTAGCCTGTGTAGGCCTCAAATTACAAGTCTGGTCTGACCTATATTTATAAAATAAAAGCTTTGATCTTGGCCTGTTAGTCTATTTAAGGCTATTAAACATTCAACAATTAAAAGAATATCTAAAATAATATTATTTTATTATTCAAAATTATTAAAATAATAATTTTATTTAAAATAAATAATATGATGTAGGCCGACTTGTAAGCTTATAGGCCCCACATACAAAAATCCTATAACCTGTTTTCTAAATAAGCTTTTTAAAAAACCTATGCATGCTCTATTTTAATATTTATAATAGATTAAATCTAACCTAATATAAGCGAAACTGTAAGTCTCTACAGGCGGCCATTTATTCCTATATTTTTGCCTAAGAAAGTTAAAAAAGCGGATCATAGAGAATCACAAATAAAATATAAGAAAAGTGTAATTGCTTACGTCATGTGGCACTATTTAGGGAGAGGAGTGTAAAGAGACATATTTATTTGGGGATTTAAATCTTTTTGTCTTGGGGATATTGTACAACTACAGCCTAGCTTGATACGGCGTAAAATTAGAAAAAAAGGAGAAAATGAAGAGAAAGAATATTAAAGATCACTAATTATATATTAAAATGATGTCATTTCATTTAAAATGATACAAAATTATATATTTTAAAATGATAAATATTTCTTTCCTAAATTATTGGTGTCTAAACATAAAAGTTTTAAATAAATAAAGCAAACTATTTATATTCTTTAAAAAATTTAAATATGTTAGATTCATACCAAATATTCAAAAGAAAATAAAAATTTACAAAATTACATTCCCAACATTTTTTGATTAACCGATACAGAAATTTGCTGATTTACAATGGTTAAATATTAGTTAACTAATATCGTAAATATGACCGTTGCAAAATTGCTCGCAGCACAGAGATCATTTCTGAAAGTTTCACTTTTTTTTTTTTGGTAAAAGTGAAAGTTTCACTTTAGTCTCTACTCTTTGCGAATGCGATACACATTAATGTGTGATTTTCACTTTTAATAATTTGTTGCAATTATTATTATTTTTTGGGATAAGATATTGTGACACACAAATAATGTTACGTACAATGTTAACCACATCTTAACCGTGATTTTCACCAATCAACGGTTATCATTTATTGCGAATTAATAATTAATTAATGAGTTTGATTTAAAAAATAGTAGTCGTTAATTGGCGGAAATCAACGATTAAGATGTGATCATAACATTGTGCGTAACATTATTTGTGTGTCACAATATTATATCCCTTCTTTTTTAACTAAAAGATTAAGACTCTCTAAATATGTTATTCAATCAGAAATATGATAAGCAAATTACATAGCTAACACGACACTTTATTAAATTAACATCTTAAGAAATTCACATGCGATTTTAATATATTTAAATCTCGTAAATAACTAGGTTTAATATAAAATAATATACTTAAATATTAAGTCAATTAAGACGCTTTATTGAACAAAGTGTCATATTTTATATTTAAATCGTTTGTTATTTCTGTTAATAATTAGACGACAAATTAATATAAAGACCTAATTCTTTTCAATTACAAAAACCGGGAATTTTAATTACTATAAAAAATTATTGCGGTACCGAAATGGTACATTGGCCATCATAGATGGACCAAAAACTGCAATTAAGCATTAAAGTGAAAAGATTCTGGAACCAAAAAAAGGATTACAATATCCTTTTCAAAATATAGGTTGTATCCTCAACCAAACAATATACATAGTGATTTGTAACTTATAAAAGTTAGATTTAAAAGATAGATTGAAATAGCAATAAAATTAAACATACATAATATATATAAATTCCATTCAAAGGAACTAACCGAGAATGAATGACGGTGAAAGCAGATACAATTGACTTAAAAAGCATTGAATTATATTCAAAGGAATAAAGCAAAGTGCATTTAAATGAAAAGAAGAAAATAATAAGAATTAAATGAAATAATCTTCTGAATAATTTTTTACTATAATTAAGCGGAACAAATAATGTAAACCAACTCCCATTAAACATGAATGTAGAAGTACATGAAAGAAATGAAATGGAAGATAAAATGACTAAACGACATGTGATAAATGTGTCTGTATATCAAATGTCATAATCAAAATAACAAAATTCAAATTATGTTGTCTTAATTAATTTAGTTTATCTTACTAAGTTTGGTTTATCTTATCTTATTAATGTATTAGTTATTTTGTTTTATTTATCTTTTATAATGAAAAGGGCTAGAGGCCAAAACAAAGAAACAAAAACCAAAGAAACTATTTATCAAAAAAAAAATAAAAAAAATCAAAGAAACAAAACTACTGAATAACCAGCGGGCATGGTTTGCTTACAGTAGCCAGATCAGCCAAATAATTTAACTGTATACCAAGCGAAGGTTCTTCACTCAAAAAATACGGCACATCCTCATCAGTGTTTAAGATGTAATTCGCCATCCAGTCAGCACATGCATTTTCTTCTTGATATGTGTGTTGAAATCTAACAATTTAGTTCTTCTGAAGCCATGCTTGTATATGAGAGATCAGATGATTTTCACGAGCTACTACATCAATATTGGTGAGCACAATAATTACAGAGGACGAATCGCTTTCTAAAATAATCTGCCTGTATTCCGATCTCCTAGCTAGGGGTGTGTTGAGCCGAGCTTTGATCTCTAACGTGTCCGAATGTCACGAATATAATATTGGCCTGTGGCCTGGTTTATTTACAAAAAATAAAAGCCTTGTCTTAGCCTGTTAGCATGTTAAAGAATAAAAATAAGAGAACAAAATTCCCCAAAAAATCAATTTCCAGATAGAAACCTTAGCTTCCAATTTGCAGCAATAATTTACAAAGTTTACAATAAATAAATAAAAATTAAAGTGAAAGAAGGTAGATAACAAGTTATATTATCTTAGCCCATTATAAAAAAAAGTGCCAACAAAAATAAAAATAAAATAAAAAATTGACACAAACAAGCAGTGCAGTGCACAATGGAACGAATGAGTTTTTGTGGGTTTGTTTGTGTGAAGGAGGATGAAGGATAATATAGAACAACACTAGTAATTCCATAAATATACATAAATTCAATATATATCCAAATAGCATAATATAGAACAAAATCATTCAAAAAGTCTGTTAAACCAATAAAATGGAGTGAAATAAATTGATGAGAGAGAGAGAGAGTTATTACAAGTAGTATAAAAAATATAAATAAATATTTATAGACCAGGCTAGCCTGGGAGGCTCTAAGGCCGAGCTTATGAATTAGAGCCTGATGCCTTTTTATTAAACGAGCTTTTATACAAGTCCAAGCCTGGTTCCAACACGAGCTTTTATTAAATGAGCTCAAGCCTTTACGAGCCGAGCCAAGGGCCCCTAAAAGGCCCATGGCTCGTTTACCACCCCTACTCCTAGCCAACTCTAACCCACGAAATACACCCCATAATTCTGCCCCGAAAGAATTGCAAATTCCAAGCTTGTAAGCAAAACTAGCGGTCGACGTATCTTATTTTAAATTATGTTATTAAATAGTTTATTTTATCTATTAAAACATGTAAGTGGCTATAAAATATGGAGTTCACTGTTCAAAAAAAAATTAATAAAGAAAATAAAGTTTTCCTTCCAATTATCTCTTATATCTCATATTCTCTTTTTTTATTATCAATGTAACTTCTTTCTCCATATTTGAGAATCTTTTCCTTTCCCCTCAATTCCCCCCTTATACTAATTTCTATTGGTACAATGATGCTTTTATTTTTAGACTCACCCTCTAGGATATATATGTTCCTCTTCCCACTGTGGATGAAAGTCACAAAGGTGGGTGAGCAGCTGTTCCAAAATATGGTTACGCTGAGTTATACGAAATGGGTTGTAATAGCATAAAAGAGAGTAAGAACGAGAGGGATATGAGAGAAAGGATGAGAAAATAGACTTTTTATTTGACAATAGCAATCTGAATGAATACAATGTGTTACAATTCCCTCTATTTATTCAACTACTCTAACTGAATACACGTGCCACCCACGAGTGGTCTTTGTGCAATTACTCTCTAAACCTTGGAGGTTTCTTCCTATCACGTGGCATTCTTCTAAATGCTATATTCAATTCCTCTTCCTCTTGTTGACAGCTAACAATTTCCTCTGCTTCTCCTGGTGAATGCCTATCTTGAATCTCAACTGTATCAATACCCCCATCATGGAAAACAACCTTGTCCTCAAGGTTAAAAGAATGAAATTGGGATTGAAACTCCTCAACCACCTCCCAAGTTCCATTGTCTGCTGGCAGCCCTTCCCAACATATTTGGATTTATTTAAGTCCATCCTCAGAAATTCGAGAAGCCAAAATCTGTTTGCGTTGAAGCACGGGTAACCCCCCATTGAACACATCAGGTAAGGGAAGAGAAGGAATAGCATGGTCTCCTTGAAAAGGTTTCAGAAGAGAAACATGGAAAGTATGATGAATCTTTGTTGTGGAAGGCAGGTGAAGTTTATAAGCAACTTTGCCAATTTTTCTATCAACTGAAAACGGCCCAAAGTAACGATAGGAGAGCTTATGAAATATGCCTCGACCTGCTGACTGCTGTCTAAATGGATGCAATCTAACCCAAACCAAATCACTTGGTTTAAATTGAAGATCCCGTCTTTTAATATCAGTTGTGGTCTTCATATGAAGTTGTGCTTTCTCCAAATTTTGTTTAAGATGTGACAGCAACGGGTGTCTGTCCAAAAGCATGTCATCAACTTCAGGAATGGTTGTTGATTGTGGAACATAGTCCAACAAGGAAGGAGGATCACGTCCATACACCACCTTAAAAGGAGTGAGGCCTGTGGCAGAATGGACAGTTGTATTATAACACAACTCAGCCCATGGAAGCAATTTAGACCACTGTTTTGGAGACTCAGCTGTCATGCATCGCAAATACTGTTCCAGCACTCTATTAACCACCTCAGATTGACCATCTGATTGTGGGTGATAGGCTGTGAAGCGCCATGGCTTTCCTCCCTTGTGAGTATAGAAATCATACCTTCATGTAGGTATTTTTCTTCCATCTGCATACCTTAATCTCTTATAGCCTTTTAGCATTGAGGTCTTTACAGATACACCATCACCTCTCACCTTGAAGTATGTGAAGGAGCTATACTAAGCAACCTTCAACCATCATATTGGAGAAGACTTTGGAAAATCATATTGTTGGTACGCAAGTCACCAAGGAAAGAGTTTCAAGATGATTGACATGACACTCTGATACATGAATCTAAAAAATGTTAGATTTTGACACGCTAGGACATATTTTGATATCAAATAAATTTTTAATTTATGTAATGTATATTATATTTAATATTCAATAATTTAAAAAAAATTAAAGTTAAAGATATAGTACCCATTAATTTTGCAAAGAAACATAAGATATCACAAATATTTATATTAAACTCAATAAAACTGTAATCGTAATCCAACTAATCTAATAGTTAGAACAAAAAACGCAATGCAACGCAACCTTTGAACCATTTTTTGAGTATCTGCAACGCCTATTGGAGTGTCGAAGAGTATCAGAGTGTTGGAAAGTGTTAGACACAACCCATCAGATTTTTTGAAGTATTAGTGATTCATAGTTATAGAATACTTGAATGAATATTAATCAACATGATATTAAAAATATAATTAAAATATGAGACAATAATATATAGTTGAGAATTTTAGATAATGATTATGATGGAGAAAGAGAAATTTCTAACTCAATGAAAGTAGAATTTCTTATATGATATTTGTGTAGGAACTATTGGATTTATGCGGAAGCGGTTTAGGACCTAATACATTGGTATGCTTACCGAATCATCCTCGTTTCACAATTATCCCTTTGTGCGCAGATCTCGTGTAGAATCTTCCCTTGTATGATTCCTCTTCACGAACTTCTCACCTCAGCGCTGCAGCACGAACAACCTCCTTGTAGCTGGACTGTGGCAGATCTTCCAGACTATGTCTCAAGGGGAAATGGAAAGTGTGTGGGCACTCTCTCACTTTCAGGGGGAGATGACCTTACCTCAGCCTCTGCAACCACCAAGTGAAGACCAGAGAGGCTGATGACTATAAGTGTACAATATATATGGGTTCCAAGAAACCCTAGCCCTAAGCAGAATGAGCTTTAGGTTTCTTGGGCTCTTCTTACACGTTAGACCCTATTGGGCTTTAGTGAAAAAGCAAAACCCAATAATCTCCCACTTGCTCTTGAGTACAAACTTGAGCCCAAAGCCCAAGTCCATGTATCCCACTAGTTGTCATCAATTGAAATTGCCTCATCTCTTATCTTGAGCTATCCTGAGGATTTACCATATGTTATTAATCAAGGCTTTTGATAATCAACAAATGATTATTTAATTCGGTGCTACTCCACTAAAAGCCCGAACTTGATCTTCAAGATTAATAACACTTATAACATGAATATGCATCGTCCTTTTGTCGAATGTCTATAATTGACTGACAAGTTTTCTGTAACTCAATCAATTATTTATTCCCTTGACTATGATAGTTTCTCTAATGGATTACATGCATTGGCTAGTGTATTCAATATCCAAGTACAGAAACATATCAAGGGGACATATCCTACAAATTTCATGTTTTTTATCTCATAAATACTGATAATCAAATAATCTTACTCCCAAAATACCAAGTTATTGGTCATAAATAGATCAAACCTCATCCGTTGGTAAATCAAAGAATGAAAACTATTTGATTAACTATTTATAATAAACTCAAAATTAAGAGCAATTACATAACTATAGTTAATTGGAGATTTGATACCTTATGACAGAAAAGCAACCTTAATCAAATCTCTCCTTGATCCTTTCAATGTGAATGTTAATTCACACCAATATTTTACAATGATTCGGACAAAACCATTTCGTATAATATTGCAGCCTAAATAAAATGCCCAACTTTATTTAAAAGCTGTGAATCTATTCATCAATTGTGAGAACCTATGATCATGTTCTCCAATAACATATCTATATGATCATATACTCCACAATTGATCCAGACCTTGATGTTTGTAAATAGTGCACAAAATAAATAAATAATACCTCATTTGTAAAATTCAGAAAATGATTACATTGTTTCACTGTCTTACTCCAAGAGCACAATGAACCAAATATCTCTCACTCACATAATGCAAGTCTGGGATCCTCCTAAGACCCAAAGAAGTAACATGTCTCTCGAACACAAGTTTAGACAAACTCTTAGTAACTGGGTCTGCAAGAGCCACCTCTAATGCTATCTGATTTTAGTGAAAAACTCATAGCTCGAGGTTGATTTCTTGAGTCAATATCCACTTGAAATAAATGAATTTGTGAAAACTCAGCATTTCAAGACTCCCACTAGAATATACCAACATATAATATCTCGTTCTCCAAAGATACTTGAGTATATTCTTAACAATATTTAGTGTTCTTCTAGGTCTAGAATAGTACCGTCTCACTATTCCCACTGCACGAGAGATGTCTGGTTTAAAGCCCAACATGGTATGTATGAGACTGCCTTTTGCCAAAGCATAAGGTATTCAACTCATGTATTCTTTCTTCTCAGGAGTATTTGGTTACTCCTTAGGAAGATGAATTTCACATCTGAGAGTTATAATTCTTCTCTTAGAATTCTCATGATGAATTTTGGCAAGAGTTTTGTCAATGTAAGTAGCCTAAGGTAATGCCAACAACTTATTTTTTCGGTCTCATAAGAGTTTTAAACCAAGAATATAATTGACTTCCCTAGTACTTTCATACCAAAACACTAACTTAGCCAACTCTTTATACTTGATATTACCTCCACATTGTTTCCAATAAGGAGCATATCATCTACATAAAGTACCAGAAAAGCTACTGTCTTTCGTTGATCCTTTACATACAAATACACATTATTTATTAAGGTTCTCTCAAAATCAAAATTTCGATAACCTGATCAAAACTGATGTTCCAAGACCTGGATGCTTTCTTAAGTCTATGAAATAGACTTTCACAACTTGCATATTGTGTGTTCCTGCCCATTTGCTATGAACTCTTTTGGTTGTTGTATGTAGATATCCTGATATCCAACTCCCAAAATGAAATCTTATAATTGAGACTTATAGCAGCAAATAAGAGAATCTGGATAGACTCAAGCTATGTAGCACCGACACTGACTCGGGACACGTGACATGATATGACACGACACTCCGACACGTTAATTCTAAAAAATGTTAGATTTCGACACGTTAGGACACGTTTTGATATTAAATAATATTTTAAATTTATGTTGTATATGTTATATTTAATATTCAATAATTTAACAAAAAATGAAATTAAACTTATAATATTAATCATTTCTGCACAGAAACATAAGATATGCCAAATATTTATATTAAACTCAATAAAATGGTAATCGAAATCCAACGAATGTAATAGTTGGAACTAAAACTCAACGCAACGCAACCTTTAATTTTTTTTTGAATTTTTATAACGCGTGATGAAGTGTCGAGAAGTGTCAGAGTGTCGGAGAGTGTCGGGAAGTGTCGGACACGACACGTCAAGGTTTTTGAAGTGTCGGTACTTCATAGGACTCAAGCATGGCGTCTGGCAAAAATTGCCTCCAAGCTAGCTTTGAAGGTTTTCACCTTCCTTCCATCCTCTCTTTTCCTATTATTTCCACATGCACTTAGTGGGTTTTACCCCTCTTGGTGCCTTTACTAGGGACCAAACCGAGTTAAAATATAAGTATTTCATCTTATTGTTCATAGCTTGAGCAACACTTGATCAATAACATCTTTTAGTGCATTGTCGTACCTAGTAGGATCAATGTCACTCAACAAGAGACAAATTGAGAGTTAACAATATTCTCTCCCACTACGAATGTACTGCACTAGACTTTGTGTATTTATAGGTAGATCAAATAGTGGGTCAAATGGTGGATCGTCAATATCTTGAGATATTGTTCTTCCACATGTGATACTAATATTTCTACCATTCAATATTATCATGTTGAATTTCCAATTAAGGTTCCCTTATTTGTTCACCTAGAGATATATCTTTCCTCTCTTGAACAATCAAGGGAACAGTGGATGGAGCTTCTAGAGATTCTGGAAGTTCTTGATCTGAGATAAGTCTCATCAAGAATAACCTTTCTTAAGAGCTTACAATTTCTCATCTATTGGGCTTTAGTGAAAGAGCAAAATCCAACAATTTCATGATTACAATAATTTGATTATATATGTTGTCTAGAGCCGGACCTACATCTTAGCCGGATGCATTTGCGACTTCTCATTCTATTAAAAAATTGTTGTAAATAACTAGAGTCTAAACTTGAAAATTTTAAACAAATGAGCACTAATCATCTCATTTTTCTTTTAAAAATGATAACATTTTGTCATTATATGGACTCTTTATGCATATTTATAATATATATATATATATATATATATATATATATATATAAATTATTTCTACAGTCATGGTAGATAAGTTACATCATTCACTCCTAAAATGACATCGTTTTGGGGTTAAAAGATTAAAAAATTATGAAGATAAATATTATTATAACCCTGAAATACATTAAAAATACAAAAACATCTTGATTTCTACCCAAAACGACGTCATTTTGAACTTAATGCAAATAAGTTATTTGCAGACATTGCAGAAAAAATGAACACACATATACAGGGTAGGATCCTTTGACACCGGTATCAAGTTTACAGTTTGACACCTCATCTAAGAGCCATTTGATCAAAAAATATCAACGACTTTGATTTGTAAGCATATGACACCATTGATGTTTTTGATCTAATGACTATCAGAATATGTGTCAAACTTTAAATTTGATACTAGTGTCAATATATATATATGGGGTAAACTTTAAATTTGATACGTTGTTTTGATTAATGAAAGATATTTATGTAATTTTAGGTGAATTAATCAAGGGTGTTTCAGGTATATATATATATATATATATATATATATATATATATATATAGTTATATTTATTTCATTGAACATTAGATAAACCAAATTCATATACACACATAATAAATGTGGGTCCCACCTCTATTTTTTTCTCTGATTATTTGTGGGTCCCGTTATAAAGATAACTCATCTCCAACAACATAAGAAAAATATTTTCATATATATATATATATATATATATATATATATATATGTTTTTATTAGTCTCATTTAACATAAGATAATTATTTTATGTTATAGAGAGAAAATAGGTGGGTCCCACGATTACAAGAAAAAAGGAAAAAAAGAAAAAGGTGGGGTACGGAAATCGAAGTGAGAGAAAATGAAAGATGATATCTTATGTAAAAGGAGAGTAATATTTTCCATATATATAGATTGGGCATGATCCTTTGACATTGGTATCAAACTTTGAAATTTGACACCAAATTCTAACGGTTGATTTTCGCCAATCAACGATTATCATTTATTGAGAATTAATAATTAATTAATAAGTTTGATTCCTAATATATAATAATCGTTGATTGACGGAAATCAACGGTTAGGATTTGGTGTCAAAATTTAAAGTTTGACATTGGTGTCAAACTCCAAGGCACGGACACGCAGAATTTTAAAAAATTTGCGTGTCGGACACGGGACACGCGTCCGACACGTTGTCAACATTTGGGGACACATGGTCAACTCCCCGACACGTTTTTCCGACACACAGTCAATTTTTCCGGACAAGCGATCAACGCTCGGACACGTTTTTATTTTTAATTTTTATTATATCTTAATTTTTTTGTTAACTAAATATAAAAGAAATAATTTATAAATTAATTTTTTATGTTACGAAATTTGACATGAAAAATTAACAAAGTACGAAAAATTATTTATATTTATATTTATGTTATGAAATTTAAATATATGACTGGTTATATGATTTATTATGGACTCTTATATGTATTAAATATAAATTATATTATATATATTAAAAAAATTTATTTAATATCAAAACGTATCCCAACGTGTCAAAATATGACATTTTTTAGAATTAACCTGTCGGCGTGTCGTATCGTGTCCCGTGTCCGTGCATCATAGGTGTCAAATGATCTTATCCCTGTATATATAGAAGGTGAAATATTTTTATAAAATGACATCATTTTACCTACTTTTATGGAGAAGAGAGAATATAAAAAATTATGCACCAAAACGATGTCGTTTCATCTAAAATAATAGAAGGTTATATATTATAAAGGATAAACATTTTTCCTAATTCCAGAAAATAATCTCCTTTAAATTCTAGAGAAGAAGTCAACAAGCCTATGAGGAAGACAAAATAATTAATTAAGCCAGCCACCGCATGTTATTGTGGCATGAATTTCTTAACGCAAGGTTTTACAACAATTTGCACTTCTTAATTAAGTACATTAGCAAGTCAGAATTTACATGACATAGCATCTGATCAAAATAGAAGTTTCTCAGGTTAGACTTGCAATTTGTCAACGTCATGATATAATTTTGGCAACAATCAGTGACCTACTTAGATCCTTGATTTTCAATTGCACATGTCTTCAATTGTAGAAATAAATAATATTTGCATATATTTTGTTGGATACAAGAGCATTAAAGTTAATTTAGAATTTGAAGACCGGCGATGTTTATGGGGTAAATAATTTTAAGCAGTAACAAATTATTATGCACAATAAAGACTTGAAACAATGTATAAAAAAATTGAAACGAAAAGGATGATTACGATAATAAAATTAGGATTTCAGAAGTATAGTTTAATTCTTAATTTATAATAATTGTTTATCTTTTTTTTCCAAAAATATCCATCAATAGGTAGCCGAAAATTAATTCCCCTTGAAGCTTCGAGATCATTGAATGGGGATATAGCTTGTGAGTGTAATTAAGGATACTGCATGTATGATTTTACTCAAATTATTCATCTTTAACTAATAAAGCTACCGGATTTTATTGGTTTTTATTTGTTATTCAAAAATATTTTTTAACTAATAATATCTCTAAAATTTATTCAGTTTCTAAATTCAGGCGTACCAAACGGCCCCTTAGGGTCATGCGACCCATTATGTGGGTCTAGAATATATTTAATATATCAAATTTAAGAGGAAAAGAAGAATAATGTTAGAGGAAAGTGCTTAGATTATGTTATAAAGATAGAGATTGTGTGACCCACATTTGTTTTCAAAAACCAAAAAAAAATAAAAAATGTGGGTCCCACAATTTCTATCTCTATAACATAACCGAAACACTCTCTTAGAGCATTATATTTCTATTTCCCCAAGTTTAAATATATTAACTTGTTGCATCATTCATTGTCATAACTTACAATAATTATTTATTAATAAATAATTTACTTATATAGTTGAGTAGATTCAATATAAGTACATTAAGTATGTACAATTATTTTTTTTAATAAAAATATGTTACCCATCGATCTCCACTATATTAAAATTGAAATGGAATGCCCGTGAATTTACGGATGTTGGTTCCCTCCGTACACCAATTGACTAAGACACTCGACGTCGAGTTTTATATTTTTGAAGACATTAATTAAATCATGAAAAAAAGACTGAAATGAATCTTATTATATTATATAATAAAATTATATAAAAGTCTAACATAGAAAATTCATTCATGAACGTGTGACGTATACAACAATCAATGTCAACAGAATTGCATTAAAATTAAGAAATGAAAAATTAACGAGTCACCTTAAACAAACCAATGTTATGTTGACTACGATTTATTATTTTATTTAGAGATACGTTATTTATACAAATAAGGGATTCATAAATTCTATACAAATTCTATCCCAATCATTCACTTTAATTTTTTCTTACATTCAATGATTACTAATAACCTTTGTGAAGTTTTTGTGCAAGATCTGTTAAAAGATAAATAAAATTATACTTTGATTTATTTATATGAAGAGAAAAGTTGGAAGAAACTTGAGCAATGTTGTTGTGATTTATTATTTTGTATGTTTATAAGGAAAGTAAAAAGGTAGAAATTTGCAAGAACTCGCGATATAATTTTCATATAATTAATTAAAGAGATATATAGAAGGTGAAAATTTCAGTAATGAGTTTCTTCTTCATTAATTTTTTTTTAATTATCGTTAGAACTTTCCGTTTCTCATTTTAAAGAGCACACCAAACTAATTAAAATTAAAAACACATATTGCTCTGTCTTTTTTATATATATCCACCGGTCTTATTGTATTTCGAGTATTTGTCGGATCTATTACGGGATAATTCTCTCAAAACCATTTTATCCATTTCTATGCTCGAATTCAAAATCTCTATTAATGAGAATAATCTCGAACCAATAATTGTTCGTTATATTATTCTTTTCAAAATCGATCTCTAATGGAAAGTTGATAATTTGGTAGATTGTGCCCAAAAAACTTATTATTAAGAGAGTTGAGAGTCTCTAATTCAACTTTTAGGTGAAATAACTTGAAATCAGTGACAAAAACATTTGGAAGTGGATCATTTCATGTGAAAAAGTGATAATGTGATTTGATCACAATCACTCATTTAAAAATTATATATTTTTCTTTTTCTTATATCATTAACAATAAGTGGTTATGATCAATATGTCACAAAGAAAATTAATGTCGTATAAATGGACGCAACACCATTAGAAAAAAAAAAATGCAGGCAATCCCATCATCCTACTCTATAGATGAGGTCACATAGTTGATATGGATCTTATTTAAACGATTAAACGTCAACGGCTACCGATTGAGCCATTAATTAGAAAATTAAAAAGATGCCAAAAATTCAATGCAAAATCTTGTTCCACAGGTCTTCAGAATCTAAAAGTCAGAAGCATGCAAACAAAACAACGTAATCCCACACGATTGCCAAGTTGTTCAAGAACCGATATGTCACTCTCGCCGTTGTATTTCTCGAAAACACTGCTGCTCGACCAAAATCGCTCAATTCAAATTTATGAGTAGTGGCGTGAATGTACGAGTACCATCTACTTGCACGATATCGATAATAGACTATGAAATACCGACACTTTAAAAACTCTAACGTGTCGTGTTCGATATTTTCTAACACTTTCGGATAGCCGACACTTTAACACGCATTGTAAAAATTCAAAAAAAAAATTCAAAGGTTGCGTTGCGTTAAGTTTTTAATTCTAGTTATTAGATTCGTTGTACTGCGATTACCATTTTAGTTTAATATAAATATTTGGGATATCTTATGTTTCTTTGCAAAATTTATGAATATTATAAGTTTAGATTCATTTTTTGTTAAATTATTGAATATTAAATATAATATGTTAGTATATGGGTGTCATAGAGACAATCTTTTGATTAAATAAAGGACACTAGATGTAGAACTTTGTTTGTCGCAAATAAATGAAAGCACTATTTATTCAGTTTCATATTATGTCTCGATATTACTGTTAATATTATATGAACGAACTGAATAAACCCCTTGGAATAGAACAGGTATCTCTTGAGTATCTGTGATGAGATCACGATCATGAGGATTCAAGGATATTGCATGTCTATTCCTAATTATATGTTCCTAGTCTAGAGACACTGAGTTTGGGGATCAGTGATCTCGAGTAAGACTAGTACGACTTATCTACTTGTATATGGATACAAGGTAAAGACCTCATGAGCTGCAGATATGGAGATATCTTAGCTAAAGTCGTGGGTGGACCTATAAGAGTATAGCTCGCACTGAACAGACCCAAAAAGAGACTCTATGAGGAAATCTCACAGATAGTGTCATTAGAGTAATCTCTTTATGTTTTGGTATGTCTTTCCTTAGACCAGAAGTTATTACCTAGACTGTGTTCTTGAAGGCATGTTTTGATTGTATGTCTCGTCTGCCTGAAACATGGAGACTCATAGGTATACTGTTGGGCGTGTCCTTAAAGGGCATAGGGCTAGGGTAATAAGCTGAAGGAATTCGTCAAATCTCTGTGAGAGATTAGGTTATCTGTAAACCGGAGAAATCGGGATGACATTTACAGGGACTCGGGAATCTATGCATAGTAAAAGAGTTCATGAGATGATCTGCCTTTAGAGTCAGTAAATTGAAGATTCCCTATTTCGAATAAAGCTTACCCTAAACCGCAGGGGTTGATACATTTCCTTACCCTAGGTTAATGGGAAGATATCCGAGACGAAGTGAAATACATACGGTAACCAAATATGTGCAATAGGATGATCAAGTCATTAATCTGACTAGTTCTGGGGCAACAAAGCATTGCTAGTGCTCTGTGTTGTCATTAATTGAGTTGTGGGCTTGTTGGGCCCAAGCTCAATTACGTCAGAAGCTAAGTTGGACCTAATGGGTCACACACTAACACCTTGTAGTTATGATGGACTAGCTTTAAAGGTATTGGGCCTAATAATGGTTGTTAGCCCAAGAAGCTATTTGGAAGCCCACCTAAATGGGTGGGTGGTGCATGGAGCTTAGTAATGGGCTTGGATAGTCCAAGCCATTACTAATTAATTTAATTAGTTAAATTAATAATCAAATATTTGAATTTCGAATTTTGAATTTGGAATTTGAATTTTGAAATTTGAATTTGGAATTTGAATTTGAAATTTGAATTTCGAAATTCGAATTTTGAATTGGAAATTTGAAATTTGAAATTTGAAATTTGAATTCTGAAATTTGAATTTGGAATTTGAATTTTGAAATTCGAATTTTGAATTTGAAATTCGAAATTTTGAATTTTGAATTTGAATGTTTGAACATTTGAATTCAAGTGTTTGAATTCGAATTTGAATTGGCTTTGAAAAGTTGTTTAATAACAAAAGGATAAGACAGGATCTTATTGGAGCATATTCCTTGGATCAAGAAGCATCTTTGGAGCACATCCTTGGGCTGTTTGGTATGCAAATTTGAGTGATAAGAATGTCATCTTATCACTTAAAACAAAACTCCATTCAGATTTGGTGGTTGAGGGAATCAGTGAGTGAGTTGATTCAAATTTTGAATGCAACTACTCAATATATTTGGACCCCTTCTAGGGCTGAATTATGCGCATGTAAAGTATACTATATGATAGTTTATGAATTTAAGTTTAAATTATTTTGAACTTAATTTCATGAGGATAAGATTGGAGGTTGTTGGCAAAATTGGTTTTGCAACAGCTCCACCTTATCCTCCCCTGTTCCATGCGCAAATTTCAAATGTGTTTGAAAGTTGTTTTTTTGAATGAATTAAATTCTCTCTTCCTCTCATCAAGGTGTGCGCATATATACAGGTTCCTCACCTTAGGGTTTTGGTCAAGAAAACCTAGCCAACTCTCCTTCATCTGATGCACCATTCTGTAGGGTAGTTCACTACACCTTTCCAAACAGAATACCTAGCCTCCACCTTCATCACTTGTGAGTATAGCAAGCCTCACTGTGGTGTTCATCTGGTGGCTTTCAAGAAGGGGTTCTTGCATCATTGACGAACGGTGGTGTGGATCACCATTAGAGGGTTTGAACCCTTCAAGCCTGACATCTGATCTCCCTGACTGATCAGGCCAAAAACAAGGTAACATCATGCTGTCTTAAAGCATGAACCTATGTGTGCATGTATGTTTCGCAGTAAATTTTTTTGTTTTTACACCTTACATGCATCGGCCTTCAAATGCCAGTTTACTTTCATAATATACATTACATAAATTAAAAATATTATTTAATATCAAAACGTGTCCTAACGTGTCGAAATCTAACATTTTTTAGAATTAACGTGTCGGAGTGTCGTGTTGTATCGTGTCACGTGTCGGTGTCGGTGCTACATAGATAATAGATATAAGATATGATATTATATATTGACATATTAATTATATCATATTTCGAGAAGTTAAGATGCATTTTAATATTAAATAATATTTTTAATATAAGGAAGGTTATAGTTACAAATTTTTTTTCTTACAATCTTTTACAACCATATCTTATTATCGTTGATTTTCGTCAATCAACGGTTATTATTTATTATGAATTAATAATTAATTAATGATTTTAATTTGCAAAAATGATAATTGTTGATTGACGGAAATCAACGTGATAAGATATAGTTGTAAGAGGTTGTAAAAAAAAAGTTGTAACTATAACCTGCCTCTTTTAATATATATAATATAATCAAATTCCATAATAGAAAAAAAATTGACTTGTAAATTAATTTTTCATTTTTAGTTAATAAAAAAAAAGACCTAAAAAATGTCAGATGCGTGTTAAAACATTGATCGCGTTAGAAAACATATGTCGAAACCTTGATCATGTGTCAAAACGTGCTGGAAGGTGTCGGCATCAGACAGACAATTTTTTTTTTTTTTTCAAAAAAGTGTCGATACTTTATTGAGTACAACTATGAAATTGTCAAATTAAAGTTTAAATTGTAAAGGTTTAATAGTGGGAATGCTCCTTTAGAAATTTATAATAAATTTGTGAAAAGTATTTATATTTTTAAATGACTCAATTTATGTCATTCACTTTCACAAATAGATAAATAGATGAGACCATACATTTTTTTTTGTCCACTCTTTCCTTCATGATCCATATATTTCTTTCACTTAAAATGAAATTTTTTTACATCATTTAAAATGATACATATTTTTTCCACTAAGTTTATATATACAGAAACCAAACATTTCAAAATAATTTTTCTTTGTTAACAAAATATTGACGAACGAAAAACAAATGTTATATAAAAAAAACAAATAAATGTTACAGTGTCTAAAAAGTTGGCTAAATCAGTTTGGACCACCCTCACGGCCCAAGCCCACCTGTTTTCAACAAATACATGAAGGTAAATTATTTACTTTTCAAATCAAATAGAGTGGCCTTCTAATCATAACTAACATGAAGGAGGTTGCACAAAACAATGTCACTAAAAATTGAGGAACCCTGTTCATTTTCCAATCACCTGTTAGTTTAGGTTCATATTTCTTCCTTATATTTTCCGTACTTGTATCACAAAGTCTAACCAAACAAATTAATAAACTACGACCTAAGACAGATCATTTGTAAAGAGATTAAGTCTCTTCTGTACTAAAAAAAGAGAGATTAAGTCTTCATTGACATGAAAGCTGACCAAAATACTCTTGTTGCATAAAAAAAAAACTTGTTTTGCCAAAGCCTGAAAATAATTATAACCACAAGAGTTGGCAACATATCGTTGGGAAAAATAATAAAATTTTTCCTTTTCGTAAATCTATTTTGAATGACTTGTGTTGTAATTAAAATGATTTAAAGGTTATAGTTCCAAGGAACAGTGACCAGTGCGCCACTATTCCAAAACTTTTTTATCTAAAGGCCATGCTTAAGAATTTATTTCTCAAATTGCCATGAGGGTAAGTTCGCCCACAGGAGTAGCGAACTCAGTGTGATGAGGTGTCACATTTTTTGTGGATACGTAGTTCGCTACTGACACAAATGAACTTAATTTGCTGATGTGACTACCTAGTTCGCTACTACTAATAGCGAACTATATATACTCTGAACAAAGAGATGACACATGTCAACTTCTCCCAAGTTCGCTGCACATACCAGCGAACTAGGAGTAATAATTATTTTTCATTCCCACGTATGTCCCTCCTTTCTGTGTCCGTCCTTATCCTTTCTCTTCCTTCTTTGAAGTTTATAACCCGTTCGTTAAAAAAAAATCAGCTTCAAAGGACTCTTATCTCCACAAAAAACGCATGAAACTCAGATTGGAAAAAAAAAATTGTAATGCAAAAAATAAGAGACAAAAGATTGAATATTTTTAAAAGCATGTCTTCAAAAAACGTGACGAGAGATCTCTCTTATGCATAAATTTTCAAAGAAGAGAGTGGGTAAGGAAAGAGAGAAACGACGTTGGACTTTTGAAATAGGAGAGAGAAAGGGCAAGAAAATAAAGTCACTTCAAAAAAATAAAAAGCACGGTTACCAATGGAACAAAAGGTCACCTAGTTCGCTGACATAGATAGCGAACTAGGTAGTCACATCAGCAAATTAAGTTCACTCATGTCAGTAGCAAATTACGTGTCCACCAGAAATGTGACACCTCATCACTTTGAGTTCGCTACTACCATGGGCAAATTTGCCCTCGTGGTAGTTTGGGAAATAAGTTCGTAGGCGTGACATTTAGGTAAAAAAGTCTTGGAACAGTGGCACAATGGTCACTGTTCCCAATATATAAAAGTAGGGAATAGTGTTAGTTCTTGTTTGGATGTACTTATAATTCTAAAAAGGTTTTTTTTCTTAAGGGAAAGGTTATAGTTATTACCTCTTTTTCTTACTATTTCTTACTACTAAATCTTAACTGTTAATTTCCGTCATTCTAACGGTTAAGATTTACTAGATCATATTTATTAATTAATTATTAATTTCCAATACATCTTAACCGTTAGATTGTCGGAAATCAACAGTTAAAATCTAGTAGTAAGAAGTAGTAAGAAAAAGAGGTAGTAAGTACAATCTCTCACTTTTTTTAAATAAAAAGCTTTTTGAGAATTTTTAAATGTTTGGATAATAACTTTAAAAAAAGAAAAATTTAAAAGAAAAGTTAAAATGGTGTTTTTTTTATCTAGTAGTTGGTTGCTTTTGAAAAAAACAGAAATTAAAAGAATATAATTTTTTTGGAAATAACATAATATAAATTTTTAAAATACAATTTTAACCTCATTTACCTATTTTATCTCTCCTTATCCCACAATCATATTATTTTATCTTTAAAATAAAAGTTAAAATGTAGTTTTTTTTAGTTAGTAGTTGGTTGCTTTTGAAAAAAGTAGAAATTAAGAAATAATATAATTTTTTTGGAAATAAGATAATATAAATTTTCAAAATACAATTTTAACCTCATCCCATCCTACCTATTTTATTTCTCCTTATCCCACAATCATGTTATTTTATCTCTTTTATTGTAATTTTATATATAAAAGTGTTTTTTTTATTTTAACATCCAATACTTTTTTTATATAAAAGTGATTTTCAAATCATACATTTGAATGTAAAATAACTTTGTCTTTTAGAAAAATTTCTTTTAAAAAAAACAATGCATGAAAAGTCATTTTTTTAAAAGCTCGTCCAAACGGGCCTTTGATACGATCCTAGTCAGCAAAAGGGTATTCTGTTAGAAGGTGCAACACGTGCAAGGAGTGGAATTGATCCAGCCTAGCTGACGCTGCTGATGTGGATAACAAAATTGGAGAGATTGTTAAATAGGGTAGTGTGCATTGGTGTAAGGGGATCTAAAATCTTTGGCAATTGCTTGGGCCTTTTTAGGGATTGGGAGAGAGTGGAACCTCTCATATGTGTTCCACACTATCTTACTTTTCCTTGCATTGTGATTTCTTCCTGGTTATTGTAATTTCTTTTTGTCACTGTATTTTTTTGTTTTCTACAAGATAGTTGTAAACAAGTCTTTGTGTAATCGTTGTTATTTCCATATATAAAAGTATAATATTCAGATCCATATTGCTGTGTTATTTCCTTTAATTCAGTACATCTGTGGTTGGTCTGTGTCAATTGGTATCAGAGCTCTCTGATCTAGGGAGCTTTGAAAAAAAAAATGGAAAAGCAATTTCGTAAAACCAGAATTCCTATATTTTCTGGTGTAGAAGATGCGTGGGGATGGTCAATCCAGGCTAAGAAGTATTTTAAGGCATATGGAATTTCAGACAATGAAAAGCAAAAGGAAGCTGTGAAGTGGTTCACTGGTGGAGCTCGCATTTGGTATCGATTTTGGATCTGGCAAAACCCAAGAGCTACCTGGTGGATATTTTTAAAAGCATTCTTCAACGAATTCCAACCAGAATTTTGTTTGGTAGATGATGAACCAGAACCAGAAAATAAAACGTTGAAGGAGGAGAGGATCAAAGGTGATGGAAAAGATGAGAGAGGAGCTTTAGGGGCTGCTCAAACATGCAGATCCAGAATCTGCGAAATTAGAGAAGGTGCAAAAAATTGAACAAGTTCAAAATATGGAGGTCGAATCAGAACTTCCACAATCAGAAACAGAGTTGCAAAAGAAATTATGTTGGAGGAGACCGAGATCATGCAAGGAATAACAGGCAGAGAAAAATCAGAGGAAACGCACGTTCCAATTGGAAACAGTGAAGAAGACCCTCCGGAGAGACATCATCAAGTTATAGAGATTTCAGAATTTATTAGAGTTCACAATACCAACAAGATGTTCCTCAGTTTGGGCCAAACGAAAAATATAAACGAAGACCATGGGGAGTTGGAGGTTGAGGAGATTTTCCCATGTGCGCGGGTACCAGCAACGCTACCACCAACAACGATGGCGGACGACCCACCGCCATGGACGAAACCACATGATTTAAAGAGCGCAAGGGAACCGGCGATGCCACCATCACAGGAAGAGGTGGTTGACCCACCAACGGGATCTGACCCACCGAAAGTGAACCCTCATGTGGAAGGGGAGAAGGCTTCGCCGATACCACAAACAAGAGAGGAAAAAATTAGGTCAGTGAAAGGCTTAGGAGATATGGGCTAGTTTGCTAGCATAATGGAGCAGGCCCAAAACATTCTGGACCAACACAGGTACATAAGTTTTTTTTAAGTTAATGATGATATTGGGTCGGGCTTACCCAAACCCCAAAACATAAGTTTAGACCCATCGAACCTGAGAGTTGCTAGCAATAATACTCTAGAAGTTGATGGGGCTCTCATCAAGATCGCAAGTGCTAATGTTGACGCTTCAGAGAATAACGTCACCTTTGCTACAAAGGATACTACTTTTGTTTTCAATTGTCGGGTGGGTCTAGGCAGGATAAACACTGAAGTAGTTGCATCTTACCTTGGGAAGCTTCGATTTGATCATTATAGGTCCATTAAATTACAAGGAGATGTGATCCATGAAGAATTGGAGGCTAGTTCTTCAAGTGGAGATAAAACTGGTTAAATTTGTGGAATTTTGTAGGGAATATGCTCTTGACATATTGGAACAATGTCAAAACAGATTTTGCATAATTCATGGTGAAAACATAATATTTAGAATGCTGGATTTTTTGGAAATTTTGGAAGGGGTGAAGAACAAGAATGGGCATTGTTAGATTATGCGAAACAGGGGCTGGATTTGTTTGAAGCAAAGCAATTTTCCATTGTCATTAATGCTTTTCATCAACTTGATGAGGATGTTGAGTCTACTAATGAAAATATGATATTGGAAGCTCGTGTTACTTGCTTTGTGAAAACAAAGGCAGAGACACTTATTTACAAATTTGCAAATACGCTTTCAAGTGCAGAAGCAGAGTGGGACCCTGGTGGGCACTCTTATGTTTTAGGTATCCATTTGCCTATATTTTTCACACAGTGGGATCTCGGTGGTGGAGGTTACGTAGCCTCGTGCATTAGCTGGCCATTATATTTCAAGCAATGGGATCCTGGGAAATGATCATCACCTTGAGGACATGGTGATTGTTAGGGGGGGAGTATTGATACGATCCTAGTCAGCAAAAGGGTATTCTGTTAGAAGGTGCAACACATGCAAGGAGTGGAATTGAATCAGCCTAGCTGACGTGGCTGATGTGGATAACAGAATTGGAGAGATTGTTAAATAGGGTAGTGTGCATTGGTGTAAGGGGATCTAAAATCTTTGGCAATTGCTTGGGCCCTTTTTGGGATTGGGAGAGAGTGGAACCTCTCATATGTGTTCCATATTATCTTACTTTTCCTTGCATTGTGATTTCTTCCTGGTTATTGTAATTTTTTTCTGTCACTGTAATTTCTTGTTTTCTACAAGATAAGTTGTAAACGAGTCTTTGTGTAATTGTTGTTTTTTCCATATATAAAAGTATAATATTCAGATCCATATTGCTGTGTTATCTCCTTTAATTCAGTACATCAGGGGTTAGTCTATATCAATTGGTATCAGAGCTCTCAGATCTAGGGAGCTTTGAAAAAAAAACAAAAATGGAAAAGTCATTTCGCAAAACCAGAATTCCTATGTTTTCTGGTGTAGAAGATGCGTGGGGATGGTCAATCCAGGCTGAGAAGTTTTTTAAGGCATATGGAATTTCAGACAATGAAAGCAAAAGGAAACTGTGAAGCGGTTCATTGGTGAAGCTCGCATTTGGTATCGATTCTGGATCTGGCAAAACCCAAGAGCTAGCTGGTGGATATTTTTAAAAGCATTCTTCAACGAATTCCAACCAGAAATTTGTTTAGTCCTTTCAAATGACACAACTTATGTCATTTCACTATCACAAAGAGTTGGGACCCACACCTTTATATTTTTTTGTCCACTCTCTCACATTCTTTATCTATCTCTTTTTTTCACTTAAAACGACACAACTTCACATCCTTTAAAATGATACACACTTTTCCCATAAAAGTGTCAAAGTTTATAGATATAAAAATAAATTTTTACAGTTATTCTTGGCCTCTGATCCACTTATATTCAATGACCCGCGTAATTAAAATTTCAAAACTATTAAATATAAGTGGGCTGGGTTGGGCCAAGCCTTGTCCTGAAAAGCCCATGTCTATGGCAAAAATTTCAATTTGGCCTGGCCTGATAGCATAGTACGAGTCTAATTATTAGCCTGAACTAACCCATTTATAAAAAAATAAATGGCTGGCCTGACCTGACCCAAAATCCCAAGAAACGAGGACAACAAACTCACACTCACATTTGGTCAACAACAACATTGGCACAAGAATTCCAAGAAGATTAAGATTTGATCCAAGAAAGTGTCAACAGCCCAAGAATCTTGGGATACGATAAGGCTGCAGTAACAATATTCATAGATTTTCATTCCTAACCCTAAAGCCCAACTATCCAACCACTTTCCTATATAAAGAGGAGTCCCCCACGAGTTAAAGCACAGTTCGGAACACGGTTGGAGGAAGTCAGAAGCAAGAAGGAACGTTTTAGAGAGGGAGTGAGGTTCTTGGAGGAGGAAGAGCAGTGTCGGAGCAGTTCTGGAGCAAGGCAGTGACGACGTTTTCTTGCAGCAATTGTTTTCATCTTCTTTTCTGTTTTCCAATGAATTCTTTCTATCTTTTCTCTATTTTATTTAATTCCATCATGAGCTAATTTTCTCCATAGGTTAGGTGATAAAGTAACTACGCTATAACATTTAGATGTATGCCTAAACTTTGTTTATGTTGTTTAATTAGTTATTCAACGAGTTTGCTTAATCTTATTCATGTATGCAGATCGAGAGATACATATGTGATAGTGAGGAGGTTGGGGCCGAGAGGTTTCCGAATCCAGACCCTTGTTGAATTGTGTGGATTAATTAGGTTAATTATAACTTGATTAAGTCGTGGGTAGAGAGATCATTCACACCACATAGCCTTGAACTTGAACGTGAATAATTCAGTGATTAGTTTGACCATAGAGATGTGGGAATTAGTTATTGGTTATATATGTTAGGTTGGCCAAAAGCCCCAGCATACCTTAGTGTTCGGTTATTGGTTAAACATTGATATAGCATTGTTAAAGTACCGTTTCAATATTGTTGTATTAGGGAAATTGATCCTGACCTATATCTTATCCATCATCTTAATACCTATTATTTTAGTTTACTGTTTTCTTAAATTTAATTGTCTTTTATTTTACAACTCAATTATCACAATTAATCATTTTACCTACTTTCTTCACCTAAATAATCATTACTTGACACTTATCTTCGTAGGAACGATAATTGGACTCACACATCCCTTTATTACTGGTGACACGTGCACTTGTGTATTTGTGTTGAAGATTTAATTGATTACAAACTGCTCAACACCCAATAAATAACAACCTTTAGGTTCATGAAATCAACAATTAAGATTTGGTGTCAAACATTTTAGTTTGGCACCGATGTCAAATGATCTTTACCTATATATATATATATATATATATATATATATATATAACGACTCTGATTTATTAGATATTAGAGCCATTAGATTTAAGCAAATCAATGACTAAAATTTGGTATAAGACTTCTTATTCTTACACTAATGTAAAAATAACCTACCCCTATATATCTCATTTCATTTTCATTCGTATCTTCTTTTTCTCTCTCTGAGGGTTCTTATCATAACATTGATGCTTTCATTCTCTTCTTTCTTTTCTTTGCATCACAATGCGGTTTCAAGAATTATCTGAAGAGTTCAATTTGTTTCAACGTGTTGACACCAATCCTGAAGAGATCCATGTTCAAGCAGCTGATACCTGAAACCAAATTTCCTTGTTGGTGTATCAGATACAACAATTTTAAGAAGCTATTCTTGCTCGCAATGCACAGCAGCGATCACCTTGTTTGCAGCCACAAGTAGAAATTTCTCATTCATTTCAGAATTCAGCCAAGCATGAAAACATGGATCAATGTTCGTTGCTTAAAGGTGTACGTATGGAGATACCATTATTCCTTGGTCATGATCAAAATAACTGGATCTTCAAATTGAAGCTTTTTTCAATCTTTAAAACATTCATAAAGAGGCTAAAGTGACATTAGCGGGAATGAGAATGGATGTAATGGCATCTTGGTTCCAATGGTCATTCAATAGCGGCAAAACTCGTTCTTGGCGTGATTTTACTATAGTTTTGTGCCAACAATTTGGTGATTTTGGTTACACAAATCTGAAAGGTGCTTTGTCTAAACTTACTCAGGCAGTTTTATTGCGGGAATACATACAACAATTTAAGGGGTTGGTCAATCAAGTACCTAAATTAGACGATGATTTGCTAATGAATTTTTTCATCTTTGGGTTACAATTGGAGTTGCGTAGTGTTGTGTAACTATGGGAAAATTCATCAATTCATTCAGTTAGCAATGTTGTATGGTGAACATTTTCAGGAATTGAAGTCTCTGCTTCATTTGTATCAAAAGAAGTTTATTTCTAAGATTACTTCATTGTTCGAAACCGCAACATCATCGATAGCAACACCAACTACTAATGCAACACCATGTTTACCATTACTAACCCCCCTTCAAATCAAGAATATTTCTCATGATGAATTACAAAAATTAGAGAACTCTGGTTATGCTATAATTGTGACGAGAAATGATCAGCAAAACATAAGTGTAAGAGCAAGTTGCTCTTGTTGGTGGTAGAGGAAAATTAATTGCAGCAAGATTCTGAAGAAAAGCACATTGTTTGGCACGAGGAAAGGAACATCAATGAAGCAAAGCATGCCACGCTACATGCATTATTTGATAAGACTCACCATCATTCATTAACATTTAATACTCAGTTGTAAGGTACACAAATATTGGTGTTGGTGGATTCGAGAAGCACATATAATTTCATCAAGAAACAACTTGCTGTTGAACTATTATCACCCATGACTTACACTCACAAGATATGTATGTTTCTTGGAAATTATGAGTTCCTTGTTTCAGAAAAGAAAAGCATGAAAGTCCCTATTAAAAATAAAAGATGGCTAAAAAACCATACAAGAGGGGGGTTGAATTGTGTGTGTTACTTCTAAAGCAAGAAATAATTCAAAACACAACACTTTAACAAGAATTTCAACCAAAACTAATTCAAATAGAATGTAAATATTTTCCCCAATACAAGATAGAATTAAAACAATTCTAATAACACAAATTCAGAGGTAATACATCGGAATCAAAATTGAATGGGAAAATAGAGAAAATCAATGTTTATGGCAACCTTTTTTCAAAAAATCATGCAAGAACAAATTTAAACAGAAAACTTATGATTCCTAACCCTTGTATAGATTCAATATAACATATACAAAGAATCAAAATGAAATTAATTGATCAAAATCAAAAGAGAGAAGGGTTTAGGAAAAATCACACCGCGATATAACTTGGTTCATTCTCTAACGACTTGAGAGCTACATCCAGATTGAGGTCAATCCGTTCATTATGTTCTAGCTTCCAACTGGTCCCAAAAAACCGTTTACAATGGAGTCTTTTATAAGTCTATGACCAAACATTTGATCACACTTAACCTATCACTTATAGGGTCTTTCTAATTCACCAAAATCAATTAAAATAATTCACTCTTTCAAACAGATGTAGACCAGTCTCTCTACATCCAATACAAACAAAAAGATCAGAGAAAGATTGAGAAATGAGAGAGTAATTGAGCTTTTTCTTAAGGATGTGCAAAGCTAAGTCAATATGGGTTTAATTCTGAGTTCTCTTTGATTTTGGGTTTTTCAGTTTTAATTCTTTTGTTCAGAACCCTACTAACATGTATTTATAGTTGGGGCATCAAAATATTTGAATTACTTCGAGTTTAAGTCACTTCTAAGTGAAAGTATTCGATTACTTTTCGAGGAGTATTCGAATACTTTTTCAAACCCAAAAAAAATATTCGATTACTATTTATCAAGTATTCTATTACTACTTCAAGGCAGAAAGTATTCGATTAATTTTATGAAGAAATCAGTTTTCATGCTATCTTTTCAAAATTGAATGCATCTAACTGATTTTCAGTGACTTCTAAATGATTTCTAGTGATATCTAATATATGTGTGATCGTGTCTCATACTTGTATAACAACTCTTGATGTGTGTGTGATCTTGTATGCATGATCAAAGTGAATATGTGTAACTTATATGAGTTTATGGTTTAATTATGCATTTCCAAAGATAAAGCTCAATAAACTCATTCCTATAAGGTCTATGACTCTAAATAAACATAACAAACAATAAGTCCACGAGTCTTCTTTGTCTTCATTGTTTGTGTCTTCTATTACTTCTTTTGAACTTGAAACTTTGACTTGAGCTTTAACTTTGCCAATTGAGTGTTCTTTTCAACCTTGCACTTTGTTATAGGCTTCTTGTAATATTTATGACTTGTTGCCATGTCTTCTATCGAGAGCATCCATGTTGAGTTATGTTGGTCCTTTGTTATAATCGAAACTTAAATATCATAGTTTTCATGACCTATGGTTTAACACCTATTATTTTATGTGATACTTGTTTTCTTCTTGATTTATGGGTTCTTGAGTTGGTTGACATCAACATTATTTTGGGTATGTCGTGGCTTGAAAAACTTGTTAGGGTCACTCACAATTATCTTAACATGTCCATGGATTGGAATAAGCGTCATTGCAAGGAAAAGTCCATTGGTCCAATCTCATGAGTGGGCCATATGTAATTCGTTAGAAGCTAAAGAGGGCTATCTCTTTAAGGTATGATACTAGCTGATGTTTTATCTTGCATTCACTTTTATAGTTATATTGGTTTAATACCAAGTGGTTTTCTCTATTCTACAAGGTCTTCCTCCCTTTAGAGGAATGGACCACAATATAAACTTAGAGGAGGATGCCAAACCAATCAATGTGAACCCTTACTCTTATGCTTACCATAAAAAATTCGAGAAAGAAAGGCAAGTTTCAAATTTGTTAAATGCAGGTTCCATTCAACATCCCCCTTACCTGTTCTTCTGGTTTGTAAGTAGGACAATTCTTGGAGGCTCTATATTGAATATAGAGCTCTGAATCCAGTCACTATCAAAGACTGATTCAACATATAGAAGATCAATGAACTCTTGGATGAGTTGGGTGGTTCCACAGTGTTTATGAAGCTTGATATACTAGCTGGCTATCATCAGATTAGGATGTTATCAGTTGACATACATAAGACAACATTTAGAACTCAAAATGGGCTTTATGAGTTCTTAGTCATGCCATTTGGCTTAAATAATGCACATGTAACTTTTTCAAGCTGTTATGAACCACTTATTCAAGCCTTATCTTCGTAAATTCATCATAATTTTCTTAATGATATCTTAGTTTTTAGCAAGTCAACAAAGGAGCATGTTAAGTGTAACACCCCATGTACACTCAATGTATTAACTAAACCATGGTATTAAATGCAACTAGGATTAATCCCTAATTACTTACTTAACATTAAGATAATCTCATGATGTGTAAAATTGTGAAATAAGAGGTTGTTATAGCAAAAATGTTAATAAACACTTTCTTTTTACAAGACAAATTCATTTCACACTGATTAACATCTAACTCAATGGTTATAACTTATATAGATTATCTTGGTTAAAAGGTCCTACATAAGTCGAAAACCCTATAACAAGTGGCCCACATAAGTCTAGAGGGGTAAAGGAGGAATTAAAGAAGTTGTCACAACGTGCTTTAGCTCCTAGGAGAGCGCTTTAGCATGCGCAGCAGCGGGTTTTGCCTCTGTTTAGTGCGTTTCAGCGCCCAATAATGCATTGTAGCACATACAAAAGGTATTTTGCTCTTACTTGACGCCCTCCAGCGTGCTATAGCATCCTAAAGCTAGAGCTTATTGACTTGAAGCGCGTTTTAGCGTTCTCAAGAGCGCTATATCTCAAGAGCGCTATGGGGACTTGAACTTGGGCCTTACAATTCTGAAGCGCATTTGAGCGCCATGAAATATGCTACAACATACTAAGCTCGAATCCTAAGGTCCTTATTTGTGTCTTAGACCTCATTCAAGAGTATAAATTCAAATCTTTGACCTAGTAAACCATGATATCAGCTACTCAACATAACCAACCATCATGAGGATCAATGTATTACTAATATTCTTGGCTTCCAGCCATCAAATTCATTACAAAGCATTGATCTTAATAAAAGTGTAATCAAAATGTCATTGCCTTACTACACTTGACTTCTCATTCACAAATATACAAGTTAGGCCACATATACAACTGAACACATGTTGATATCCAATCACACACTTCAAAAATGGTCTTATCATGCTATCATCACCAAAACATGCTAAGTCCAAAAAAAGAGACTCTCATGCACTACACGGGTTCTTTTCCTGAGAAGTACCAGCTCTTCCCCCTAGTGTACCTAAAACATAATCACCAAGCTTGGTGAGATAATAATATCATTAAACTCAAGTTCCTTAGAGGATCACTCCACTCTTGAGTTCACTTTCCTATAAGAAAGGTCAGAGCATATTGCATAGTATCATCATATAAACAAAAATAATAGTGAATTTACTACACTTGTGCACTCGGTGCACTAGGATCACTCCAATGAGACATACCTTGAAGTGAATATCTGTGTGGAACTTCCAAGAGCCATACCTCTTAGGAAATATCCCTTGGGAAAGTCCGCACATATTCTATTGATTAATGAACCTATTCCATCAATTCATAATATAATAACTAACACATTAAAGCACATCATATTAAACAACCAATTGCACATCAAGTCTACATGAATGCAGCTATATCATAGCTCTAACAAACAACCACTCAATCAAACAATTAACCAACACTCCCAATGAGTGTGGTGGAACACCAAGTGAAATTAATCCCAAGGTCCTAGAATTTACCTTCAAAGATCACTTCCAAGCCTTTCCTTCTCTAGGTTCCAAAATCCAACCAAACACACCTCACAAACAATCAACCTGTTCGAAGGTAATTTAACAATCCAATGACATGTTCAACATATAGATTTATCAATCACTATACTAATTCATCAATTTTAAAGAGTGGTATAACACCTCGAAAATCTAAATTATATATATTAAAATATTAAGTGAGGATTAAAGGGAGGGATTAGTGAAAATCCTGAAAATTAGGCCAAAATACAAAGAAAGGGCAAAACGATAAATTAGCCATGCACACAACCCTAGGAAGGAAATTGAGTAAGAGGTCTCAAATGATAAAAATAACCCTGAAAATGGATTCAGAACAAAAAATTGAGTGGATAGACAAGTTTCAGAAAACTCAGTGAATAGTGTTTGTATCGGGTAAAAATACCGCGGTACGATTGCACCGCAAAATGTGCCGATTGAGTCTTGAGCTATAGGTTTTGAATACAAGTTATAATTGGTTTATAGAACTAAGAAATATAATTTCTAATGAAATTTGACGGAAATTAGTAAGTTGTGTATTTCTTTGGGCTTCTTTAATTTCCTGGAAATCCAAGAAGCAACACATTGTTTCACGCAGCTCTGCTGAGGCAGAATATCGATCTGTGGCCAACGCCTCCTGTGAGACTTTGTGGTTACTACAGCTACTTAAGGATTTCGGTTTTCCACATTCATCAGCTGCTCATTTGTTTTGTGACAATCAATCAGCTCTCCATATAGATGATAATCCTGTCTTCCATGAGATTGACTGTCATTTTGTCCGTGACTGCATCCTTTGTGGTCAGATTAAGACTTTCCACATTGCTTCTCCTCATCAGCTTGCTGACATGATGACAAAGGCTCTTCATTCAAGTCATTTTTCTGAGCTTCTTTCCAAGATGGGAATAATTAACATCTATTCTCCATCTTGAGGGGAAATATTAGCATATTACATTCTTGTATTTTTTATTCTTTTATTTTATCTGTGCTTAGTGGCCATGTCACTCACTCATTGTAACATAATTTTGTTGCTCCCTTTCCTTTATATTCCTTTCTGTTTTGTACAGTGAAATCAATCAATGAATATACAAAATTTTATTTTCTCTGCTTTCTGTTAGAAATGATCTCCATTGCAAATATTGCTAATAGTCTTAGTGACTTTAACCCTTTACTCTAATTAGAATCCTAATGTCTTAGTGATTCCTTTTAAAATAAGCATTAGACACAATGAATTCTGAAGTCTTCAAGCAAGCCTATGTCTAAGACCATGCAAGAATTGGTATTTTGCCTATGTTAGGATTAAAATCCCAAAATATCTATTGTAAATTACACTTTTACTTTCTCTCTCTATATATAGAGTATAAGATCTCTCTTGCATTAAACAATTCGTTTAACTAACAAATTAGAATGATTAGAACCTCGCGATTAACGTGATCTTGATTTAGACCATGAATTTCAAACGAAAAAATCTTCAAACTGGCACTAGGTCATGCTCATGAACACGTCTTAGCTAAGATTTGTGACACTAATTTTGGCGGGTAGAGAGAGAAGAAAGAGCTGAACGAAGCCCTTGATTCAGTTACATCTAACTCATTTGCAAAAGGATATAGATGTGCTTTACCCTCTTCTTACTTCTTGATAGTCCTAGTCCAATGTCTTTTTGTTACTTTATTTGACACCAGCCCTTAATCAATATCATGTATCTTCCTAATTGTTCCATTGTCTCTCAAAATGGACCTAGCCCAACGGGTCAATGGCCCGTAACATGTGACTGGTAGAACCTCATTCCTATTTGGTTCAATATAGTTTTAATAAATAATATTCGAGTTGTGTCAATGTCGACACTTTACAGTTTGATAACAAGTGGGTAGATGCTCACTCTCTCTCTCTATATATATATATATATATATATTTAAAATAAAGAGGTATATTATATTTATAAATTTTTATAAATTATACTATGTATTTGTGAGAATATATTTATAACCAAAGCAAAGCCCATATATATATATATATATATATATATATATATATATATATATATATATATAATATTTTCGTATATAACAGTAGTTAGTAATTTACTCCTGACAGGTGACTGTTTAGCATTGAGTCTTGCAGAGTGTGATATATATCCTATATGCATAGAAATTCAATTACTTTGATAAGGAAGAAAAAGTTACTGGTAACCTTTTTTTTTATATAGTTAAATTTTTACAAACTATATAATATATTCATGGGAATATATTTCTAATCGAATCTATTCTCGAGAATATATAATTAAATTTGTAAAAAAAATATTTTCCTATGTAACAGTACTTAGTAATTTACTTTTGACAGGTGACTGTTTAGCATTGAGTCTTGAAGAGTGTGATATATATCCTATATGCATAGAAATTCAATTACTTTTATAAGGAAGAAAAAGTTACGGGCAACCTTTTAGCTTCGTCTGCTTGAACATAAAACATTTTTTTACATTAGGTTAGCTAGTGATAATATGAGTTTCAAAACAGACAACAGAAAAGCATGGGTTTGAATTCTAAGAGGAAATTGGGACTAGAGCTCGATAATTGTTGCATTGCTCCACTCGGAATTAATTTCATACTTCACCGGACTCCTGTTTTGCGCGGTGATATAGAGGGACATAACTCGCCCAATAGCTAGGGTAATTAGTTTCATGGAATAAATAAAGAGTTTTATAACACTTATGTTGGTTTGTTATGTTATATCATGTTTTTTTCCTGTGGACCCCACAAAATATAGTGTAGGAAATTTTTTATGGTCATGTTAAATGATAGATGATAAATCCATAAAAAAGTACTTACTATTCTCATCCAAAAACATTAAACAATGGTTAATAATTAATGAGATGGTTATATTTATTACAATTTTAATCTTACAATTCGAAATTAACTGTTGAAAAAGAAGAAAAATTAACTTCGGTTAATTTCAAATTGATCAAACGGTAAAAGTAGCAAGATTATTGTTATCAAAAAAAAAAAGTAGCAAGATTAAAAGGGTAATAAATATAATATTTCTCATAATTAATACCTGATATTTATATAATTTTAGTTGCATCAATCTTACTGATAGAAATTCGTTATTAATTTAGCCCTTCAATTAGGGATTTTTAATAAATTCTTGAAATATATTTAGAAGAAAAAAAAAGCACACAATGGATTTAGATTCTATGAGGTGCAAAGTGCACGTATGAATTAGTTTGTTTTAGGGTTAAAAATGTTTCTTGTAGTTGTTTCTGATAGAGTTTTTGAAAAAAAAATTGTTATTAAACATGCCCTAATTATGTTTGATTTTATCCCGAGAGCTGAAGTTCTAATTGGAATTTTACTAATTAAGAAGGTATTAACCCTAATCTTCTTGGGGGGATTTTCTGGTAGTATCTCCCACTGTCTAAATGCAAGATTCAGAAACTATATTTAAAAATACTAAATAAAATATTGTTATTACAGAATATCAGAATCCATGATACTTGTGTTGATAAGTTTAGAGCATAATCAAGGTGTATAAGATGATCTTAGATTCTTAAATATAAAATGATATCGGGAGAGATATGTGACGTTTCAAGAATCTAGTTCTGTCTTAGTTTAAGCCTAAATCCCCAATTTGATTAATTTGAAACAATTGAAAAAGAATAATAGAGCATTTGTATGATCTTTGGATTAAACAAACAAAAAGAATATGAAGACAAAGATGTGAACTCTATATTGAGTTGTACTAGCACCAAAAGTTTTCCATAATCTATGTTTAAAGGGATTTCTTTATGCACTAATGCCATGCTTGGATTTAACTACATATCTTTCCCATCCAAATTAACAACGGGTACTTCTTTAGTTCCTTTAAGTGCTTTATGGAACTTAAGTATAACTTTTTAGCTTTTTGTTGCACTTGGTGTAATGTGAGACAAATGTAAGAGGAAAAAAGCGAAAATACTGAGAATCATTGTTAAGATTATGTCAAGAGGAAGTCCAGTTTAACAATTTCATTAGTGGTTGTTATTCAAAAACAACAAATAAAGCAAACAAAAACAAAGTTTATTTTAGTTTTATAAGTGATCTGGACTAACCTTCACGATCCAATACATATGAGTTAACCTGCAAAGGCCCAATAAGGGATCATTCCCTCGGCTGTCATCAGTGAGCATGTGGACCTACACAACTCACCTATCATACACTCCCACGACCGTGGGGCAATTCCTCACATTCAACGTTGAGATAATGGGCAAAAAAAAGTTACGCTCTCTCTCTCTCTCATATCATTAGGGAATATTTCTCGCACATATAAATACCTCTCTTCTCCACCTTAAAAAGCATCCTGAATCTTTTATTTTCATGAGCTGTTACTCTGTAGAAATATAAAATCATTGTACCCTTATATCTTCTCCCTCTCTCAGCTATACTTGAGATAGCACTCACGGTGACTCTCCTTGAGCTTTGGTCTATACCAGTGTCTCTTTAAGGACCTATATAACAAGATACTATAGCCTTGAGGAATATAGAAGCACCGATACTCCTTCAATTTTTTTTCAACGTATCGGATACGCGTATCGGAAAACGTATCGGACACATTATTTGGTAATCGACATCCTGTATCTTCAAGAACGTATCGAAAACGCCGTATCGGTGCTTCATATAGGCTAAGCTCTAACTCATATGAGTTCAATAAGCCAAATTGGGACACTATTGACTGGTTTTATATTATAAGTTGCCTTCATAGCACTACCTCAAGTACACACCTTATGCAACAATTTAACCAAACTCCAGAGCTCCTGGTTTTTGGAGCCTCATAAAACTATGGACTTAAATTAGGAGTAGTTTGCTTAACCTAAAACATTAACAAAAGGGAGCAACTAAATTGTATAGACCAGCTTTGTTTGCTGTTGCATTAGCTACACTGAAATTGCCATGAACATCATCCAAGTTCCACAATCCATCCCAGAAAGTTTCTTCTGTTGAGGCCTCTGGTGCTGAGGTGTTGCCATTGAGCATAGAGTATAAGTATCCATGTTCTTCTGTGGTGTTTGGGTACATGCTGACCATTTCTTGTCTCATTTGAGATGTATATGGCACTCTATGACTGTTGTTGTCATCAAGCAAGGCCATGATCCCTTTCATGTCCAAGTTGAATTGCAGTTGTTGTTGTTGGTGTTGCTGTTGTACCTGCTGCTGCTGCTGCAACTGTTGTTGCTGGTGAAATTGCTGCTTCCTCAAGAGTCTATTTCTAGCCTTCTCTGCAGCATCAGAGGGACTTTTTGCCTTTTTCTTGAAATGAGTCCTCCAATAATTCTTTATCTCATTATCTGTTCTTCCTGGCAAGCTTCTTGCAATTGTTGACCACCTGAAGTTTTTGATTTCAAGGCCTTAGTATAAAATCTGTTGAAGCTTTCCAATTATTGAAACATGCTAGCTCTGGAGAGTAGGAATTGAAATTTTACCTGTTTCCCCACCTAGCATGCAGCTCAAGAATTATGCTCTCTTCTTGTGGTGTTATCTGACCCCTCTTGAGGTCTGGCCTCAGATAATTCACCCATCTCAATCTGCAGCTCTTCCCATTTCTTTTCAATCCTGTTAATAATGGGCATAAACACTTAATACATAAATAACCATTTGGCCATAATATCATTAAAAAAAATTCCATAAGGGGTGACACTAAAGACCAGAGTAAACAATTTTCAAAATGAATTTAAGGTACATGAGTCTGTCTCTCTGCAAAAAGCAGGAGAAAGACTACCTAGAGTATTCCCTTCCCCAGACACTCATGAAGTGAGTATTTGAACTGGGTCGGCCTTATTGCCATAGTTGAAGTGTGATCACTTATAATGTGAAATCCATTTATATTAAGAAACAAAAGAGAGTACAAAGAGTATGGTTGTAACCTGCAAGCCTTGCAACAGAGTTCCATCTACCTTCACCATGCAGCTTGACATACTCAATAAGCAATCTATCCTCTTCAGCAGTCCATGGTCCCTTCCTCCATACCTCCTCTTCTAGGACACCCCCACCCATGTGGCCTGCCATAACTCCCCCCCAATACATGCAAAAAGGCTTCAAAGTTCGTGTGCTTGTATAAAAGTTCTCTTCCAAATTTTGTTGCACTGATGTTGGTTTAGTGTAATTTGTTGCATATTTATACTTGAAGTTATGCCCCCAACTTGATTCTATCAGTCAATCAAAGGTCACTTTCCTATGATCTCTATCCATTTCACTATTAAAGGTAGTACGGGTAACATTGTTTATAGGGGTTTGCATTTGTTATCTAACATGATCATAAATTTTTTTCTACACAGAACATTTTGTGGAGCCTGTATCTTTTGAAACCAAAAAAAAAAAAAACTATGGCATGCAAAATGAATCTCTATAATATTACACAATCATTTTTCCTATAACATAACTCTTATAAAACCCTTGTTTATATTAAATAAACAAAAAGGGTCCAAGTGACACTAAAAATGCATGCTTGTCCATCCACAGCAAATTGACCAAAATGCCTTTACCCTCTTTGTGTATTATTCACATTTGGTTAATTTTGGATTTAACCTTGAGACTGGTCCTACCTCAAAGCAAAATCCACTTGCTCCCCCAGCAAGATTTTGTGCTAATGTTTAAGGGGTTGGAATTGGAAGATTGAGATCCATGGAATGACATGTTTTGTGTTAACATAAGGGCATATTTGGAAATTCAAGAATGTGTTAAGCTATTGGGTGACATGTTTAGCTAAGGATACAAAACAAAATAGATTATATTAAGGTTGATGCTAAAGTGATGAGACATAAGAGAAAGAGAAAAAATCTAGTTGCTTGGGGACACCTGTGTACTAGGGCTTTTGAACCTGGACAAAACTCCTAGAATGGCACATAAAATATAGATGGGTGGTGCGAATTTTTAAACCTGAAAATTACAAGCGGACTAATGGGCTTTTCCCAGCTGTTGGATTTGCTTAGTTCTATAATCTCTGAAATTTCATTAAACTATAATATAGTTGGATACCATTTTAGAGTATTGTGTGCTTTAAATATTATGGTTATAATGGCCATGAACGTCATCTAGGGTGACAGGTGTTAACTTGTGATCATATATTTGGAAAGATGGTGCTTGGGATGGGGCTGCTGGAGGCATGTTTGAAGTATATGTTTCATGTTATAATAAACAAACAATTTATGTGATATACATCCAAGATCTTTCATGTAGTGACAAGAGAATGTTGAGCTGTTTTATTTCATAACTTTTGCTTTATATATATATATATATGGATAGGATAATGTGACATACAAATAATGTTACGTACAATGTTACGACCATATGAGTTTGAATAGAAAAATGATAACCGTTTCTTGGCGGAAATCAACGGTTAAGATTATATATATATATATATATATATATATATATATATATATATATATATATATATATATATATATATATATATATATATATATATATATATATATATATAGGGGAAGGATATTATAACAACCAAGTTGTGTTACTATCAAGTTACTACCAATCAATCTCACTGTTAGATTGATTATGTTGATCCAACGGTTATATTTATTTTCATCTTTGTATGGTCATGATTTCTCAAGTTTAATACTTTATATTTATGTCCACCTTTGTATGGTTATGATTTTTCATATTTAATGCTTTCACTTTAAATATAATCGTTGGATCAACATAATCGTTCTAACGGTGAGATTGATTGATAGTAACATGGTGGTAACACAACTTGGTTGTTACAATATCCTACCCGTAGTATATAATGTAACTGTACTAATCCTTAGTATATAGTCACATTACGAATCATTTTGACACACACATACATACATACATATATATATATATATATATATATATATATATATATATATATATGGGTTTAGTGTGTGTCCTTTTAAAGAATTTAAGCTTATGTCATTTCACCCCTTTTAAATATGTCCTCCGAGAGCACATAGTTATAATATGAAAGTTGCTTTTTTTTTCTCTCTCTACGTCAATGGATAAGTTTTTGAAAAGAGAGAAAAAAACAATTTTTTATTATAACTATGCATTCTCATAGTACATAATTATAAAGGGGTGAAAGAATATAAGTTTATGTCCTTTAAAAGGACAAATTATTTTCAATATATATATATATATATATATATATATATATATATATGATATAATGTCTCTCATATTGTAGGAGATAAAATCATTTTCCATACACACATAAAAGTATGTGGGATAAGAGAAAAAAAAATTTATGTCCCACATACTTTTATATATGTGTAAGAGATATTAAACTCCTATAACATAAAAGACATATACTTGGAAAGTATGTGGGACCCATATATTTTTATGTGTATTTAGGAGAAGATTTTATCTCTTATAACATATTAAACTCATATATATATATATATATATATATATATATATATATATATGTGTGTGTGTGTGTGTGTGTGTGGGAAAAATGTGTATCATTATTTTTTTTGATAACAAAATGTGTATCATTTTAAATGATGTAAAGTTATGTCATTTTAAGTGAGAGAAAGAGACAGATAAAGGAGGAGAGAGAATGGACAAAAAAAATATAAATGTGTAGGTCTCGCATCTTTGTGAGTGTAAAATGGCACAAATTATGACATTTAAAAGGACAAACACTTTTCTCATATATATATATATATAGGTTCGCTTTTTCTACTGTAAATGTAGATAACTTATCTACGGTGAGCCCAAAACGATATCGTTTTGAGGCGGAAATTAATGTACTTTTGTGATTATAATTTATTTCAGGATTATAATAGTCTTTATCATTATAGTTTTTTAATTTTTCAACTCAAAATGATGTCATTTTTGGAGCGAATGTAGATAACTTATCTACCTTCACTTTAGAAACATTAAACCATATATATATATATATATATATATTGTGTGTAAAGTTTTTTTATTGACTTTATAAATATTATATACTACAAATATCTTATCTTCTAATAAAATATAAACACGTCTGATATAGATATAGTATCATGAACTCTTCAAGATATATATTTTAATTTATTCAAGAATAAAGAATAATAGTTGAGAAATTAAAAGTTTTAAAATCACCCTTTTGTATTTTTTCTTTGGTTTGTATATTCTCCCCCCTTTGTTTCTACAATCCTTTTTACTTTTTTATTTTTATTTTAGTAATTCCTTTTTACTTTTTTTTTTGTCAGATCCCTTAGAAAGCCTAAGTGCCTAACAAAAACATAAGATAATAGCTTAAAAGTACCTAAAGTATGCAGTAAAATAAAGGGTTTATCATCTATCATTTAACATGACCACAAAAAGTTTTCCTACACACACAATATTTTGTGAGGCCCGCAGCCAAAAAAAAAACTCCGGCACGCAAAACGAATCTCTATAACATAACACAATCACTTTTTCTACAACATAACTCTTATAAAACCCTAAAATAAAACATAAAGAAATACATATCTTTTGTTTTGTTATTTTTTTTTTCTCGTCTCTTTCTCGAAGAATAACATTGACAATACTTTGTTTTGTTATTACCTTACAGGAAAATACTTGATAGACAAAAATTGCATTGTTATTAACCGTTGGACACACACACATATATTGATGTAGGATTCTTTGATATCAGTGTCAAATTTGAAGTTTGAGACCTCATCTGAGAGCCATTAGATCAAAAAAGATCATATTTTGTCATATGCTTATATATATATATATATATATATATATATATATATATATATATATATATATATATATAGAGTCGTTGATATTTTTTGATCTAATGGCTGTTTCAGTAAAATGTATATGATATAAAAATAAATAAAATTACAAAAATTTCACCTAAAATTACATATTTGACACCTATATATATATATATATATATATATATATATATATATATATATATATATATATATCCCGCAGTTAGTTGTCTCCACCATTTTAACTCAAGGTTGGATTCTGCCAAAAAAAATTTGATTGTGTATCACTACTCTGCTTTATATAATAGATACATTTGGTTTTGCCCATAAAATAATGTACATACTTACATTTGAAAATTCCAGATGTAATCCTGAAATTGAAATCTCACTGGAAAAATCAAATTGGCTAGGCCAGTCAATTTTTGCGCAGCAACTGTGCACTGGAATTCTCTTATAGGTTACTTTCCATCAATAATCAATATCATGTCGTTTTCTCAATGTTTAGTAGAATAAAATAAATAAAACCCCCAAGGAAATCTCTGTCGACAACTGAGCTCTCAATAGTTTGCTTGAGTCAGGAATTCAAATCCTACCTCAAGCAAATTCTTAGAAAAATTTTAGGGGCAGAAGATGTGCCTCCCTCCTCGAATGAAGGATTAGTCTCATCCTTCCTCCGGTAGCGAAGCTCAATGCACCCGATGTTGCAATGAGGGAATGATGGGCTAGCCTACATGGTCGTACTCCGAGAGCTAGGTGACCGGAGGAGGTTGAATGAGAACATCTTCAGGTTATATCAATAAAATAAAAATAAATAAATAAACAAACCAAAAAAAAAAAAGAGGGGAAAATCTTTGACACCACTTGATAACCCTAATAATGTTCCACTACCTTTTATTTAAATAATTAGACATATGCAACTAAATCTACTAGATTCTACTAGTAATCCCTGTGAAGTACGGCTTGGTCTTCACAATAAAGTAAAACTCGAACATGTACACAATCAAAATATCATCGAACAGTTTTTGATTCTAATTGAGATCTCAAACAATTTTAAAAGCGCACCTACATACATACCAGTTCTACTAAAACACTTAGTTTAACAGCTACGCTTGTATGTGCACGAAAAGTAAGTATTTTAAGAGAAAAGGTGAAAGAAAGGATCACACGTGATTCCTTGTGCTGTTAGCAATTTGCTTTGTAACATGTAAATCCTTTGTTTTTTCTAGAAACAAAACTTTAGTGCATGAGATATATTTAACTGGATACATTTTTTTTAAAAGGAGAAATTTTTTTAATATGGCAGAAATTTTTTCTCTCAAAAGTAATGAAAAGTTTTTCAAATATGAAAAAAAAACCCAGTTAAATACATCTAATGCACCAAAGATATTTCCCTTTTTGATGTCTTTTCAATATAGATTGTGATCAAGCTTCTGGGATTATTGTGGGGTCACACTAAGAGTGTTTCAATTCAACTAATTGTCTTTCGGCTTAAATTGTTTAATATAGATAGGTTAATGTCGTGGCATTCCTAGGGTTTCTAGAAAACCATTTATTAATAAGAAACTTTGACATTCAAACATTTAACTTGGAACTTTACTGCATTTAAATTTAAATTTTGTTTTCTTAGATTAGATTTTTGGATGAGTAGTGTGTGAATTTTAGGCTTTTGGATCATTGTAATGCGAATTTTATAAAAATATTTGTCAGTTTAAATCTTTTGACAAATTATTTATCAATATAATGCGAAAAGACATGCTCTTAAGTGCATTCAAGTGGTGCATGTCCCTCATATGCATCTTGCAAAGTGCAACACGTGGCATACATGCATTGACTTTTACACAAGTCGCATATGAGGTGAAGTATGATTTGAACGTGCATTGTTAGGATATGCGTCTTTTCGCATTAGATTGATAAATAATTTGTCAAAAGACTTAAACTGGTAAATATCTTTAAAATGTGCACTAAAAGGTTTAAAAAAGCCGTGAATTCTCCCATCGTAAACTCAATTTTAGCCTGACCGAGTTAACTCCACGACAACACCCACTAAATTTTAGCTTGATATTTATGATGAGTTGGATTCTCACTAAGTGCATGAAGACAATAATTAAATGTTCTTGCTAGCTTTTAGTTGATTACATGTGGGAGAGTAGAAGTGACGCAATATCTTAATTACATGATCGTATCCAAATAAAGTTTTTCTTGAATGGAAACTAACCGGAACTCGATCTTTGCAAAGAGATCATGGATATCGGAATTCTGTGAGTTGCTTCTTCTGTTTATTTTTTTATTTTTTGCAAGATATCATATCATGAAGATCAATCATATTGCATATCAATAGGTTTATAAACATAAAAGTCTAATTTAATCTAATATTATAAACTACAAAACTAGCAAAAATTAAAAATTATTTTTAATTTTAATAAAAAAAGTAAAATAAATTTAAATGATTACTTAAATTATTTTACTTAATTGATAGTTGATACAAATTTTTCGAGATGAGTTTAATTTGTGTCCAGTAATGAGCAAACATTGACCTAATATGCTTATAAATTTGAGATGGAGATTTTTTTTAATATTTAGATTTAAAGCATAATATATTACTATATATATATATATATCCATATTATATATGATCATAATATATATATATATATATATATATATATATATATATATATATATATATATATATATATATATATATATATATAAATAAATTTAAATGATTACTTATAGTTGAGACAAATTTTTCGAGATGAGAAAATTTGTATCCAGTAATGAAAAAAATAAAAAATAAAAAAGTGCTTATAAATTTGAGATGGAGATTTTTTTTAATATATATTATTTAAATAGCATAATATATATATATATATATATATATATATATATATATATATCATTGGTAAATTTTTTCTTTTTTCAATTTTTTTTTAGCATTCTCTCTCTTTGTATTCAATGATGATTAGATATTTTGTTAAGAATATCATAATTATATTTATCACTTCTTATCAATTGTATTCGGTGATCTATTTTGTTGACATAATTTATGGTCTAGTAAAAGTATGTAAAACTTAAGACTCATATTATTGATTTTTTTATACAATGGTGACATTGAAATTTGAATATATAATCTTCTACAAATTATTCAAATCCCTCACCACTACACTAATTATAATTATTTTCATATTATTAAAACTCAGACTAACGTCGATCAGCACCCTATTGTCTAGTTTAGAGGAGGAAAAAAAGATTCTTTATAAAAAAGATCTCGTGAGAGGATTGATTTCATGGCATGGATATATGTCGTAAGCACCACATTTGAACGATGTAAGTGGGGGAACAAAAATCATAGTTTTGGCCTGTGTTAAACCTTCATGGGGGTCGCCTAACTCGCTTAGAAAATGACTAGCAAACATATATTTCTAGGAAAACATGTGTATCATCTTAAAGGATGTAAAATTGTGTCATTTTAAAAGAGAGAAAGAGATAGATAAAGGAGGAGAGAGAGTTGACAAAAAAATAAAGATGTGGGTTTCACCTCTTTGTGAGAGTGAAAGAATATAAGTTGTGTCATTTAAAAGGATAAATATTTTTCCCATATTTCTATACAGCATAAGCAATTAAAATGTTGTAGAAAGTTTTGACGAACACTCAATAAGTTTTCTATTTAGATAGTGATGTGGATCTAATATATGCGAGATGATGGCCCAATCCAGTAAAGACCCAAGAACCATAAACTTAATCCTAAAGGAACAAAATTCATCTCGCGTATGAACTGTGTGTATCTCGCCTACTTGGCTAACAAGCCGCCAAAGGTAACTTAGGAACCAACAAAACATCATTGCCGAGATTAGTAGCTCAGTACACCTTGACCTCCACTTGAATCTAATGAATGAATGACAACACCAGCTCGCCACTACATCTACTAGGGCTAGCCTGACGTAGGCTTCTCGCCTAGGAATAGCCTATGAAAGGCCACCATGCTCCATCAATAGAAATGAATATCGCCATTGAAAGGCGAAATGAAGCAAGGCATACTCTAACTATAAATGCAGAGGCATTCAGGTCAGGTAATCAATCTATCCTTGAATACTTGAACTATATTGGAAATTGAACTAACTTGAGTGTCAGAGTGCCTTACAGATACCCTCCCAGTCTCTTTAAACTGCTCAGACATCATGCTTACAGATCAGCCATCTCGCCAAGGAACCTATCATCTCGACGAAAGCTCACTCTTCTGCAATTTTTCTCTTCATCAACATCCTTCACCTTCAACTATGTGTGATCAGGCCCAGACCGATAATTTTCTGGACTAATCATTTGCGCCATCTCTGGGGAATGATAAATTTTGACTCCCTCTCTATATAAATAAAAAACATGGTTGATACCCAGAGCAAGATGACAAAATCTCAGAACATATCAAAAACCTACTAAGAATGTAACTTCATGTGCAAAGGACTAGCTAGTACAATAATTGATGAGGACATTGATTTCATGATGTATTACTATGAAATCCTTGATGAAGAAGTCTTACTAAGAGTGTAACTCTAGGTACAGAGGACTTAATGTGTATAGTAATTAATGAGGATGTTGATTTCGTGAAGTCTTACTAAGAATGTAACCAGGTACATAGGACTTAATAATAATTGATAAGGAAGTTGATTTCGGGAAGTCTTACTATGAAATGCCCGATGAAGAAGTTTCTCTTGAAACCATCTCCCATTCATGATTGCTTCGTGTAGAACTGAATTGTAGATTAAGTTGGGATATTTCGTGAAGTCTTACAATAATTTGTTCTTTGAACCACGCTCGGTGTAGTTGAACTTAGAAGACGAAGCAAAAACGATACTCTTCACACAGAAATAGAATTTTCAATCTCCATAATATATTAGTTTAATTCCAGCTAAAAAGTAAGTTGATTTCACGACATTTCACTTTCTTAAGCTAAAACCTCTCTCCTTATGTCCACGCTCTCATCGTCTTCTCTTCAAATTTCCCTCTTCAAATTTCTTTATTTTTTTTTTAATTTATTTATATTTGTTAAATATTTTTTATTGATATATTTTTATGTATCTATGGTGGAAAATTCCACAGCAGCAGAAGAAGAAAGAGGAAGATTAATTCCAGAAGATTCTAGTACTATTGATGCACAATTTTTACTTTATGTTGGTGGGATGACATTTTCTTGTACTTATCTCGTGCATATATCCCTCCCTTGCTTATAATGGAATACATTAACACTCAGTGTATAATAAAGTACATCTAATTATATTTCAACATTTGTGAAGGTATTTATTTTCGTTGTAAAATATATGGACAAATCCATCGTAAAATTCGCCGCAAGTCAAATATAAATCTCCATTGCAAAAGCCCTCACAAATCAAATCCAAAACTCCGTCGCAAAAACCATCTCGAATTGTGACGGAAACAATCTCACGGCCGCCGCAAAGTCTGCTCACTAGTTTGGTGTCCGATTCTCCCATCATAAAAAATTTCGTCGTAATAACTCGTCTCAAATATTTCATTTTAGGATGGACTTTGCGTCTAATTTTTAGCAATGAGAAAATGAAGAGGATTCCATCGCAATAGTGACTCAGACGCAATTTTTGTCGCTAATTACGACAGGATATTTTTCGTCGCAAATGCCCGTCGATATTTGCTTATTTTCTAATAGTGCCTACCGCTGACCAATTGCACCTTTACCGTGACCGTCAAATTTTACCTTTATTATTATTATTATTAGGGGACGGTTATACTTTCCACTAAAAAAGTTTACCTCCCATACAACCAACTTAATCATCATTGGATCATAATTAAATCTAATGGCTCACAATCAATCCTTATAATTCTAATTATCACTCTTCATCCTTTCTCACCTTCTCTCTGGACCTGACAATTCTCTCTCCATTTTCTCTCTACGTCAGCACAGTAAACAACCATCCAAAAATCAACATGCATTGGTTTAAGTCTGACAAATGAAATTGCACATAAAATCAAAACATCAGCGAAGTAAACAAACAATTATTATTATTATTATGATTTTTCCTCTGACCCATTCAACAAGCCGTTGGATCGCAGCTAAGCATTCCACTTATACTGAGCACAGTTGCGAAAGTTTAAGAAATCACCATGCATTTTATTAATGACCCATTAATTAAACACTGAGAGTGAGATAGATAGATGTTGCTACGGAACAAATTGATGTAATATCTCATGGCAATATAAAGTCCATCTATATCTTTATGTAATTGCAAAACCACAAATAGAATTCCTGAAATGCTTCAGTATGATAAATAAATAATAAGTTATGAAGCTACATCACGTAGTCATGACCAACGTCCATATCTCATGGCGTATACAAAATACACAAATAAATCAAAGGCATGGACAACCCTCTTACTCACGAAACAAATAAAACATAGATAGTCTGGTAAAAACATAAAGTCATAATAATCATGTCATGGTTCAATAATCATATCCATAACAATCTGAATAAAACATGCATCTCAAATAAACTCTACTCTGGCCTCTTGCCTCAGGAAGCATCCATCTCATGGACATCTACACCTGAAAATGTGCCTCACACAGGGTGAGGTCTCTAAATAGAAATCTCAGTAAGGGTTCTCGAAGAGTTCCTCCACCCCAAGCTCACTTTGATATAACAGTTCAAAAATAACAAATTAACAGTAATAATATAATCACATGATGCAACAATATATATATATATATATATATATATATCATGCATGTGTGCTAACAAGTCCACTAGCTAGAGAAAGCATGATTTACGCACTTTTGCTACATGCATAAAGCATAGGGCACCTACCCTATACCTACACACAGGGAATACCACTTTTGTGCAGCTCCACACTAAACTCAAGTATTATTATCATTTTATGTGTAATACACCACATAACATACATATATAAGAGTGCATCATTTAATCATCTCAAATAATAGATAAGCACAGATACCATCTAAAACTATCATCCCCCTCTTGGAGTATGTGGAACAAATGGGAATTAACCATGAGAACACGAAACTTACGTGTCAAGTAGAATAGTCAAGCTCAAAATCCAGAAAGCAATCCACAGATCACCAAATAGCAGAATCAAGTATTTTTTATGTCAAAAATATTATTAATATTCATATCCCAAAATTTCAAGTTAGATGGACTACGTTTTCTTTTTCGTCTTGTGACTACAGGCTTCTTCTAAGCACAACCCGTCTTTACTATTTTTAAAATTGAAATTGCAACTCTTAACCAAAACTTCTAAAATTTTAATATATTAAACTAGAAATCTCAAGATTTCCACGACATATTTTATGTCTCAATAGGAGTTGTATAACTTCGGTTATTTTTTTCGCAAGATAACGTAATTTCCTACAGCAAGGTAGTAAATTAAAACTCAAACCGTTATCAATCCACTTCTCCAATGGATCTAAAATTTTGTAGGATTGTAGACCTATGTGTTAGCTTCATATAGGTCCGAACCTCACTCAATTTGAAGCTATGTAGCTCGAGATATCGTGATTTTACTAAACTAGTGCGTTGTTGTCATTTTTTTCCAGGCGGGAACCGATTCCTCCGCGACAGAATGCAAAAAACTACGCTTTTTTTTCCTATTCTGGAGGTGCTTCAATGGTATCCTTAAGGTTCTAACTTTGATATATCCACTAGGGGTGGTACATATATAAGGGGCCTTTGGCTCGGCTCAAATAATAGATAAGCACATTTAATAAAAGCTCGTGTTGGAACCAGGCTTGAACTTGTATAAAAGCTCGTTTAATAAAAAGGCCTCAGGCTCTAATTCAGAAGCTCGGCCTTAGAGCCTCACAGGCTAACCTAGTATATAAATATTTATTTATATTTTTTATACTACTTGTAATAACTCTCTCTTTCATCAATTTATTTCACCCCATTTTATTGGTTTAACAAACTTTTTGAATGATTTTGTTCTATATTATGCTATTTGGATATATATTGAATTTATGTATATTTATGGAATTACTAGTGTTGTTCCAAAATTATCCTTCAATTCCTTCACACATATTAACCCACAAAAATTCATTCGTTCCACTATGCACTGCTTGTTTGTGTCAATTTATTTATTTATTTTTTATTTTTGTTATTTTTTTATAATGGGCTAAGATAATATAACCTGTAGTAAATTAAAACTACCTTCTCTCACTTTAATTTTTTTTTTGTAGACTTTAAAATTATTGCTGCAAATTGGAAGCTAAGGTTTCTATATGTGTTTATTTTTTGTGGAATTTTGTTATCTTATTTTTATTTTTAACTTGTAACAGGCTAAGATATCGGCTTCACAAACAGTGCGTTGTTGTCATTTTTGTCCAGGCCACAGGCCAATATTATATTCGTGACAGGTAACAGCAAAAAACTACGCACATTTTTCCTATTTTGGAGGTGCTTCAATGGCATCCCTAAGGTTCTAACTTTGATATACCCACTTATAGAATTTCAATTAACTTTATTACACTTAGATTAACAACCCACGACACAAATCATTGAAGTTTCTCTTTTTATTACTCAAAACAAGCCATTTTCATGAATTTACAAAGAAAATAATAAGAGGTTACCTTGGGGCCTTAGAAAATAGAAAAAATGAGGGACCTTTAAGGTCACCAATGCACTCCCAAAATCTGAACAAGTAAGACCACAAATTTCCCTTGGTAAAAATGGCTTCTTTGAGCTTCAAAGAAGTGTAGAAATGGTTCCAATCACTCCCACAAGGAAATGCACCCCATACAAACGAAATGAACCTCCAAAACCCCCTAACGCAACACCTAAATACCATAAAACAGTGGCAATGGCACACCAAGAAGTGATCTTTCCCTCCCTCACAAGGCTTGCTCAAGTGTTTACAAAGTTTGGATGAGAGGAAGAGGGCAAAAGGTAAGAGCTTGAGTGGGTTCTTTGAAGAGAAGGCTATGGCACTATGGTGAAGAGAACATGGCAGCCACAAGATGCACAAATGGGGCTGTTGGTAGAGTGTTCAAAATGAGTGTGCCATTTTTTTATTTATAACTACACTCACTTAAACTAACGGTATTAGTTCTAATAGTTCCACTAATTATTTTCTACCAAACTTTATATTATCAACCTAGACATTTTTCTAGGAACTATCATATTTTTATTTTTATTTATTGAGAATCTTCACCGGTACGCGTTTTATAAAGCGAAATAGCCTATATTAGTTCTGACATCACTGCTTATTATTTTTACCCCAAACTTGATATTCTTAACCTAGATATTTTTCTAGGAATATTCATATTTTTATTTCTATTTTTCGGATTACTTTGCCAGTATGCATTTATACCGCGAAATACCCGGTGTTTACACTTTCCTTCAGATAAGTGACTTAATATTAATTAGTATGCTCTTTCCATATTTATCCAAAGTCAATTTCAATTATGGAATCATTTACTAAACTTATAATTAAATTATTTAAATTCCTAATTTAGCGATGAGGGTTCTTATATCATCCAATAAATTAACGGTTAAGACTTGGTGGTAGATAAACTAAATTAATGACACTTATCACCAATCAATGGTTAGCCTTCCTCATATTTTTTAGTAATTTTATACACAAATAACGATTTTTAATTTTAACACCAAAATTATTTTTTAGTTAGAAATGTTTTCCAAATATTATGTCCAAATCCAAAATAACTTTAATTTTTCAAAAATATACATAATATATATATATATATATATATAAATTTTTTTAAAATTATATATATGAGAAAAATATTTCTCCGGCAACTTGAGATAAGTTTATCTACGGCCATCCCAAAACTACGTCGTTTTATTTATTTATTTTCCTTATATTAATTGAGTCATCTTTGAATGGTTATAATTCGCTTTTTCTCTCTTTTACTTTTCACCGTTGATCCATCTTTGTAAGTTTATGATTTAGTAGCAGGAGATAAAATTATCTCAAGCAGCTTGAGAAATGATAAGCCCATATATAAGGAAGAGAGAGAAAAAGCGAATCATAACTATTCAAAGATGAATCAATTAATATAAAGAAAAAATAAACAAAACGACATATTTTTGGGATGGCCGAGATAAACTTATCTTAAGTTGCGGAGAAATATTTTTTCCATATATGTATATATATATATGAGTTTTATTTTTCTTATGTTGAAGTTGTCTCATGCATGATGCAACACACAAAAAGTGGGTGAGATCCACTAAAAAGGAAGAGAGAAAATAAAAAAATGGGTCCCACTCATTTTTTTATGTGTTACATGAGACAACTTGTCTCATGCAACATAAGAAAAATAAAACCATATATATATATATATATATATATATAATCCTCAATGGTGAAAGTCAATTTTCCTTATCATACTAAGAACATTAGCATTTTTAGAAAATTTGTTTGAGACAGGGTTTGACCCCTGATCCAAGCAAATCCTTGAAAGCTCAGTTGCCAACTAAGTTACCCTTGCATGTTAAATTTTATGTTTCACAGAAGAGGATATAAGTATTTAAACTTTAGTGCATTAAAAATAATTTAAATGAAGACTTCAAAGAAATAAAATGTAATTTGGTTATATAATAAAAAAAATGATTCTTTGTGGTAAAGTTTTGATCAGCACAGCTACTACAGTTGGATACTTGGAAATTGGAATCAGATTTCTCAGATTCATTATGAAAACCAATACTACGAGCGCGCACACAAATATATATAATTGGGTACATGTTCTACAATATATTAATGGTAATCATGCAAACTGTATATTATTATTCTTCCTTAATTGATAAACACGAATTTTACAATTTTGGAAAGATCTTATGATCTTTAAGACCCTTACAGCCACTAATTAATTAAGCCATTTATAACGCTGTCCAACTCTATGCGTTTGGGAATAAAAAGACAAATATATCCGCCCATTAGGGTACAGAATGAATCAAGTAATGCTAGACTTTGGTCTAGATAAGTTAAATATATGTAAAATATTTTGAGTTTAGCCTCGCCTAAGTTAAATTAAGACCTGACTTAGTGCATACCAAAAAAAAAACTGACTTAGTTTATATTTAAAAATCAAAAGATCTGATTTAGACCTATTAACTTATTTAAATCTACCAAGCTTTTAATATCTATCAAAATCTATAAAAAAAATTATTAATTAAGCGTATTTAAATAATTATTTTATTTTATTTTAAACAAATAATATAATATAGGCTAATATTTTTTGTAGGTTAGATCTTATAAAAGTGGCCTATAACCTATTTTTGAGTCTCTTTTATTTTACTAAATATATTACGCCAGATTTAACCTGCCTTAGTTTGCAAAATTACTTGACTTATTTACACCCTTATAGGCTGTCTTTATCATAAACTAATAATAAATTTTATTTTTTTATGCACCCTGCTAGTTGTTATCTAAATGTGCAGTACAAGCATACCCAATAACTTAAAACAACAAAGCTTTAATAGAGGAGGGATATTCTCATTATCAAAAAATTTTACTACCAACTTACTACCTATCTAATCATCATTAGATTAATATTTTTTCACTCTTCAAAAACTTTTTAACATTCTCTCTTTTGATCCTATGATAATGTGATCGATAGTAAGTTAGTAGTGAGAATTTTTGGTAGTTAGAATATAATATCTTAGTTCTTCACTCCAACTTTAAAATTTAAACTATATATTTCGCTGTCGGTGATTCTATTATATTGAAGTTATGTTGAAAAAGACGAATTTAAAAGGTATACATAAATAAAGAGGAGCCTCAGCACCGTTAAATTAATCAAAATAAAATAAATAGATAAAAAGAGAATGGAATAAAAGCAGCATAAAAAAAACTTTTTAAAATTAAAGAGCCAATAAATGCTCTTTCATTCTTCGTTTGAGTTATTTATATACTGGGTTCAGCTTCTGTCCTTTTCACTGATTTTGATTCTGTATTTCCTTTAAGGTACATAATTGGCGTGATTTATTTATTTTTTTCCCTCAATCTTATTGCCCTTCCTCTGTGATCGTGAAGGGATGACTTTGATTCTTAACTACTGTTACGTTTTAACCTTTTCAAAAGCTTATGTTTTATCAATGCGGGTGAGTTTCATATGTCTCGAGATAACTATTTTTATTTTTATTTTGCATAAAATTTGAAAGCAAAGTGAGTTTCATATAGTATGATTTCAGAATAATTAAGGCTAATTTTTTTTAGAAAAAATGATAATAAGTTTGCCACGATCTAACGTGCCTAAAAAAATGTGGCAAGTTTGCAGGCTTATTTTCAAAACATTAGCCATGTTTTAGTGTGGCTAAATAAAGGGTTTATTTTTAGATCTCTACTGGGGGCTCATTGGCTATATGTACACCTAAAATGATGTTCCCGAACTGGATGAGATAATGGATCTCAGTAAGCTCTCAGTATATTCTCGAGGGTCTGAATAGTCCGCTCAATTTGACCATCATTCTATGGATGGTATACAGTGCTCAGTCTCACGAGCTGCTACACGAACATTGGTGAGCACAGTGACAACACAGGTTGAATCACTTTCCAAAATAACATCACTAGGAATCTAGGATGTACGGGAATGTACTGGATTTATTGGAGGTTGATGTTCAAGTTAAGGCAATCACTCAATATTATGATTCACCTCTGCGATG
>JAVKPL010011968.1:0-54767 GCA_032173675.1 Gastrolobium villosum | reverse complement strand
CATCCACATTCATTTTGAAAAAACCATGATTAGGAGCTGTCCATTTCTCCGACTTGATGGGAACCGGAATGCTAATAACCTCTCTGACCCTATGAACAAGACTATTTCTGATTTCCTCTATTTGGGCAGCTAGAGGAATTGAAGGGTTCTCAGGTCTCTTGTAACCATCTTCATGAATTTCTTTGTTCCTCCAAATCCAAAGAGAGTTGCAGATTATAAAGAAAACATCTCTCCAATCCTTTCCAGTGCAAGATTTTACATTCAGATTAAGGCATAACCAATCCTTAAATGAAATTGGATTGAAAAATCCGTGAGGAAGAGGATGAAACATAGGTAAAAGCCAAACCTTTTTAGCCATAAAACAGTCCCTGAACACATGTAGGCACTCCTCCACCTGATCTGGGCATAAATGACACCTGTTTGACCCCCCCACTCCAATTAGCAACTCTATCTTTTGTCAACATTCTTCCATGCAGCATCTTCCACAAGAGAATCTTGATTCTCTCTTGTCCTTTCCACTTCCAAACCCGGTTCCAGCAGTTGTTTATAGGAACAGAACTTGAAGCTGTCTGACTGCAATAAGCCATTTTAACAATAGAGCTATTCGGTTTCCAATTTTTCCACACAATTATATCCTCTCCTACCCCATCCTCAGGATAAGGAATTGCTAAGATCCTGTTAACAGTATTTTGATCAAAATGACTTAGAAGAAATTGCATATTCCAACCCTCCTCTGAGCAAAAATTGCTATGCTTAATTATCAAATCAGAATCTTCATCTTCAGGAGGGGTTGTTGTGAGAGATATGAGATTGTTGTTGCTTCCCAACCAGTCATCTTTCCAGAATTTAATCTTTCGCCCATTACCAATCTGCCAAACAGTGTTATTGAGCATTTTCGGCCATATTTTGCACAGGCTTTTCCAAAAGTGAGAATCATAAGTCTTACAACTCACCTCTTTCATCAAATCCTTTTTCCTACTGTATTTAGCAACAAGAACCTGAACCCAGGACTGCAAAGGACATTGAGTAATCTTCCAGGCACACTTTTGGAGAAAAGCTTCATTCTGCTTTCTGAGATCTATGATTCCTAAGCCACCTTGATCTTTCGCCAACTTAAGACAATCCCAGCCAATCGCATGAAACTTCCTTTTAATATCAGAATCTCCCCATATGAAATTCCTTTGTAATTTTTCAATATCATCACAAATTCCCTTAGGAAGAAGACTACTTTGCATGTGGAACATAGGGATAGTTGAAATAACAGATTTAGCTAAAGTAATCCTTCCAGCCATTGACAAACACTGCTTTTTCCAACCTTGGAGCCTATTATTGACCCTGTCCATTAATTCTCCATAGTGCAATTTGCTGACACGGCCATGCTTCATCTTATAACCAAGATATCTTCCCAGATTCTTAGTATGGGTAAAACCACTAATCTCCACAATGGCATTCACCACATCCTGAGTAACATTTTTAGAGAAAAATATGCTGGACTTTTGGAAGCTCACCTTTTGCCCAGACATGCTGCCAAATTTGTTAAGACAGCTCATCATAATCTTAATTTGATCAGTATTAGCTTCTCCAAATAACATCAGATCATCTGCAAATAAGAGATGGGATATAGATGGTCCACCTTTCCCAGCTTTCATTGGCTTCCATTCCTTCTTCTCCAAGGAGTCCGTAATCAAATGGGAAAGCTTTTCCATACAAAGGACAAAGATATAGGGAGATAATGGATCACCCTGTCTTAACCCTCTGCTAGGGGAAATACTACCAGCTTGAGTTCCATTCCAAAGGATTTCCAGCTCAGATGAGGAGATACACTGCATAATTAAATTAACCAAAGATACTGGAAAGTTCGCCTCAAATAACACTGTATGGATGAATTTCCAGGACATCCGGTCATATGCTTTCTCAAGATCAATCTTTATAGCAAAAAAACCCCTCTTCCCCTTCATTCTACTCATTGAATGGACCATCTCTTGGGCAATGATTATATTATCTTGAATCTGTCTGTTGGGGACAAAGCTAACTTGTTGGGGCGAAATTAACTTGTCTAGAACAGGCTTCAGCTTTCCCACAATTAGCTTGCTGATTCCTTTGTAGATAACAGAGCAAAGAGCAATTGGCCGGAATTGGTTAATTTTTTCGGGTTTAGCCACCTTAGGAATAAGCACAAGATGCGTTTTATTTAGCTCTTTCACCAACTCAGGCCTATTCCAAACCTGTTTAACACAATCAATAACTTGAAGTCTCAATAATTCCCAATTCTTTTGGAAAAAGAGAGCAGGAAACCCATCTGGACCAGGAGCTTTAAGGCTATTCATAGCAAAAAAAACCTCTCTGATAAGAGAATCTGTTATGGGATCTTGCATATCCTTGATATCCGATTCCTCCAAAACAGGCCAGTTATGAGTAGTAGTGAACCAAGGTCTACAAAAATCTTCCTCTGAAAATAGAATCTTGAAAAACGAATGGATCAGCAAAATTAAATCACTTTCTTCTGTCACCATTTGACCCTGATCATTCTTTAATTCACTAATCCTGTTTCTGGCTCTCCTTATGACAGTAGTAGTATGGTAAAAAGTAGTGTTACGGTCCCCATCTGCAATCCACTTGCATCTAGCTTTCTGAAACCATAACACTTCCTCATAATCCATAACCTTATTGAGTTCACATTGGAGGGCTAAATCTAACTCAGATTGGACACAATCCATATCAGTGGCATAGTTATTTTGGTTATCCTCAATCTTTTTGAGAAGATATTCTTTCCTCTTTTGGATACACCCGAAAACCCTCTTATTCCACGATCTAAGGGAAGGGACCAGATTGCTCAAACTAATCCTGATGTTTAGATTCGGCTTCCACACAAATTTAAGAAAATGGGGGAAAGTAACATGATCCTGCCAGCTAGCCAGAAACCTAAACGGTCTTTCTCTCCAATCCTTATTGTTTGGGAAAAGAGAGAGCATGAGCGGGTTATGGTCTGAATTCAACCGGGGAAGACTTCTAACTGTAGCCTCTTCAAAAGTTGTTCTCCAAATAGCATTAGCACACACACGGTCCAACCTTTTGAACACTCTATCCAGATGCAGCCACTTTGGCCCCTTCCAAGTAAAGTGAGTTCCTTTACAACCCATATCTATCATGTTGCAGTCATTAAGGAACGATGAAAACTTCTGGCACCTGAGAAGATTAACAGGAGCACCCCCTTTCTTTTCCTTGTAGGAGGCAATCTCATTAAAATCTCCCATCATAACCCAGGGACCAACTAGACTGCTGCTAATTCTTTTTATATTCATCCATAGCTCCTCACGAACATCCTCTCTAGGATTGGCATAAACCATAGTAAGATAAAATTCCAACCCCTGATTCATGGAACATGAAACATGAATGAATTGGCTCGATTTCTCTATAATGGTTACATTGCAAAATTCCTCTTTCCATAACATCCAGATACCTCCCGAGTATCCCACTGCATCTTCTATCACATAATTGTTGAACCCCAATTGCTTAATCTTCTTTTGGGCAGTAACACCACTTATCCTAGGTTCTAAAATAGCAACCAAACCAATCTTGTATTTTTTAATGAAATTACTGAGGGATGTCTTAAAAGACTTTTTGGCAGCACCCCTACAATCCCAAACAAGACAATTCATTGGATAACTAATTTGGTACCAGGATCCCCGAGTCCCTGATCACACTCTACCATATTATCAACAGCTACTTCACTAGAAGATTTCTCTAGGAGCATTCCATCTTCCATAACTTTATCATGGCTCTCCAAACTCATAACACCTTGATTGCTGTTAGCCATATTAGTATCCATATCCAACGTTTTGTCATTTACCACACATAACTCACAGGAAGGCAAATTGCTATCAGTATTTGAGATACTTGCAGCAGAGATTTTTGAGCATAATTCGCCTTCTGTGTTTCCAGGATCAATATCCTTACCATTACTGCCCACAGGACCAGAAGGGGAAATAGGAACATATCTAAGGTCACCTTTGCTGGTAGCCTTACTGGATGAAGGGGGCTCTAGAGACTTGGAACTTGTTCTGGAAGTGTTGGCTTCAGAGGAGAAAACAAATGCTTTTTTCTTCTCTATCTTTTTCGGTTTATATGAGACTTTAGCTCCAGCATTACTCGTCCCTGCTTGACCTACAGGAGCTTTCGAATTGATGACCTTGGGAGTAGCCTGGGATAGAGGATTCCTCTTATTTTCCTTGAGTGACCCCTTTTTCGCCTCTATCACATTTTCCACCCCTGGATTCTTCAAAATATTGATACCCGCTGCCTGTGCAGACAAATGCTTCTTACTATTAGAGATATCCGCTCCAAAGGATCTTCCACCATTATTTTCATCCTTTATTGGGGGTTGGTTCCTATGGAAATTCTTTTTTTTCACTACCATCCAAGGGCCTACCCCTTGATTTGATTGAGAGTTATTCAAATCATGCTGATTTGTTTCCTTGTTAGCAGTGTCCTCCTCTGGTTTGGCAAGATCAGGGCAATTATCTGTATTATGTCCGTATTTGCCACATTTGATACATATAAGGTACAAGCCCTCATATTCAACTTTAAACACCTCATCCTCCAATATATATTCTCCCCTCAATGGCTTAGCAAGGTCTAAGTCCACACACAATCTAGCAAATTTACCCCTTTCCCCTAAGGAAGTTGTTCTGTCCACTTTCAACACTTTGCCTACTATATTTCCAATTAATTTCAAAAAATGAGCTACACAGAATTCTTGAGGAATACCTGGCAATCGGATCCACGCAGCTACCTTATGAATATTAGCTTTGTGAGGGTTGAAGAACGGCTCCCACTTTCTGATGGCCAAGTAGTGGCCCATTAGGATCCATGGTCCTCCTGTCAGCGCTAGATTTAAGTCTTCCAAGCTAGAGAATTTCACAGAGAAAAAATCATTCCCCAAATCAGCCACCACTATCGGTCCAGCTTTAGCCCATAGGCTTCCCAGCTTAGATTTCATATACATCACACCCACTCTCTTCCCCAACAGCTTAACGATAATAGCATTTTTCCATGGGCTTCTTAATCTCTCTTTCGCTTCCTTAGAACACCTAATTCTTACAGACCCATCCTCTCCATAAATTGTTTGGAACCCAAACTCATCTATGGTACCAAGACTCGGGTCCAGCGGTTCACTCTTGTCCTCCTCAAATTCCTCATGCCAAGAATCCTCTACACCCATACAGTTATTATCAGCACGCAAAGCATCAGCGAAAGACATCGACTTACCTGACGGAATGCGCTCCTGAATGTTTCCCAAACTTGCCCCTCTATTCGATGAATCAGGGGAAAATTCCTCTCCAACCTTCGATCGTTTTATGCTCTTACGCATAGCACCCGTAACCTCCATCGACTTTTGTTGCAGATCTCCATTTTTTCCAAGAATAGAACTCATTGTTGTGCCCTAGCAGAATAGAAAATATGGAACGCGTGAGACTCACGCGAAACTAACCCATTGAATTAGCACAGCACTGATATTGATTTCACATCAGATACGCCGCCGTCCACCGAAAGTATAAATAGTACTCGCAATTCTTTCAACAACGAAAGATTCAGATGTGAATCCTGATTTATCACGTGCAGCGGCGCAGACAAACCCCTTCAGACCCATTTCTCTTTTGTGTGTGTAGGAAGTTGACTTATCTTATGTAACGTAAGATAAATATAACCTTATATATATATTGTGAACAATTATTTATACATATGTAATTAAGCAAATAAAAGATCTTTTGATATTATCACATTTAACTTCAACTATAAAATGTTTGTTATAATATTAAATATACTAACTAGAATATTTTCGAACTCTTCATCTAATATATATGGTACAACTACATAAAAAATAGATACATAGTAATCTAGACGTAAGTATAAGAACCTTTTTTATATCGATAAATATGAAAACCTATTATAAGTTGATAGAAAATGTTGACAATTAAAGGTGGCAAAATGAGCTCGGCTCGGAGGGCCGGCCCACCCTGCACGCGAACATGTTTCCCCCCTTATATCTACTATCTAACAAACCCGTCTTTGTATGGTTAAGATAATTAGATTTACTGCAGTAAATATTTCAGAAACAAACATCTAAATAAAATTAACAATCATATTGTGATAAATAAAAATGCATCTAAACAAAATGAACAATCAGCATAACATTTAATATTTTTTCTTCATGTATATTAATTGATTTCATTTTGTAGTAAGTTTTGTGTACGGTTGAAATAATAAGACGAGATCATATTGAATAATAATACAAAGGAGAAGGTTCATTGGTGGTTATATTTAAAGAATGAATTATTGAGTACATAACTATATTTGTTTTACATAACATTCAATGCCCATGAGTTGCAGATTTGTTTGTAATTGATATTTATAAGTTCCGTGTGAAAGCGGTAGCCTTTTAAAGTTCAAAAATAGCAAGATAATTCTTTTTTATTTCACATAATTCTCAAGTAACAGGTTTGCTTTTTTATTTGTTGTTCCTTAATGTTTATACATCCACCATAGTACCGTTCAGAGCTTGATAACAAGATGAATGTGTTGATTTACTGGTGTGATTATTAAACAACGACGGCGACAACGATTTCGTTCTTTTTCCCCGGGCATCGCACGGGTAATTCACTATATATATATATATATATATATATATATATATATATATATATATATATACGGTTTAGCGGATGTAAAGTGACTGCACCTAAGAATTGGTGCAGTCATATAAAACTACGTCGTTTTATAAAGTGAAAGCATTAAATATGGGAAATAATAACCATACAAAAGTGGAAATAAATATAAAACATTAAATATGGAGAATTATAACCATACAAAGTTGGAAATAAATATAATATTTTTATTTTCTACAATTAATTTTAAATGCAAACTTTCTTTATCCCACCCAAAACGACGTAGTTTTTAGGCGACTGCACCAACGCTTATATACAGTCACATTACAAATCATTTTTCCTATATATATATATATATATATATATATGAGGGAAGATCATTTGACTCCAGAGTAAGACTTATAAGTCTTATTCTCCATCCTAGCCATTGATTTCTGTCCATCCAACGGTTATAGTTTAGGAAGTTATATTAATTAATTAATTATTAATTACACTATAAATGATAATCGTTGATTTTTGTCCATCAACGGTTGAGATGGGGAGTAAGACTTAAAAGTCTTACTCTGAAGTGAAAAGAACCCTATATATATATATATATATATATATATATATATATATATATATATATATATATATATATATATATATATATATATGGGAAAAATAAATCTTATGTCACATGAGATTTCAAATCTCATGTCATAGATACATGAAGTGTGAGACCCACCTATTTAAAAAAACAAAAAACAAAAAAATGAGTGACACATCTTTTATGGTGAGTGTAGGAAGGGTTTGTTTCCTTCCTCATGCAACATGAGAAAAATAAACCTCTATATATATATATATATATATATATATATATATAAGGGAAGGATCTGTTTACAGATTTTTGCAAAGTACACTATCTACTCTAGGGAGAACATAGTGTAACCTAATGTTCTCCCGGGCAATGTTGTTAAAATCGAGATCTTAAGTAAGAACGGAAGGGGATTAAAAAATCGTAATGTAAAAAAAACGTAAAAGCGTTTGAAATATGAGTAAAATCATTTGGGTGAAAAAAATCGTAAAAACATAAAATTGTAGTGATAAATCGTGATTTTAACAACAATGCTCCCGTGCGAACATAGTGTAGTTTATAAACAAAAATTGTAAATATAACCCTCCATATATATATATATATATATATATATATATATATATATATATATATATTATTAATTTTGGGACATATCGAAGATAAAAATACTAATCACAAAAAGCCGAACGGGTCACACAGCCCAACTGAACATACTCTTAATTGGGGATGCAGGGAGAAACTTAAAACTTTTGTATGATTCAAACATTTAGGGCCATCGAGGTTCAATAATACTAAGGCAAGAACAAAGGTTATGGCTACATGACCCCGTTGACAGAATTTGGCCCAAAGCCCAAATTCCAAACGAAAAAATTGGGCATACTCTAAAGGCCCAAGTTTCCGTCAACTTCCTCAAATACATGTGAATATCTAAAGGCCCAGTGATGTTTCTATCTTATTTACATATTTAAAAAATAAAAAGTTATATTTATAAACTCTTACAAATTACACTGAGTCTGACCGGTCATACTTCAAATTAAGAGTGTATGACCGGTCATACTTAGTATAATTTGTAAAAAATTTGTAAACGGATCATTCCCCTTTTAAAAAAAGGAAAAGTATTTCTCCAGTTATTGGAGATAAAGTTATTTCCAGTGAGCCCAAAACGACGTCATTTTAAGTTGTATGTTTAAAAAATTAGGCTTTAATATTTTTACAGTGAAGGTAGATAATTTATCTACATTAGCTCCTAAAACGACGTTATTTTTTGGGTTGAAAAATTAAGAAATTATAATAGAAAAGAGTATTATAACACTGAAATAAATTATAATTACAAAAATACCTTGACATCTGCCTCAAAATGACATCGGTTTGGACTCAATGTGGATAAGTTATCGACATTGACTATAGAAAAAGCGAACCCAAAAAATTATAATGATAAAGTCTAATATAATCCTACAATAAATTAGAATTACAAAAATATCTTAAAAAATAACATCGTTTTGTACTCACCGGAAATAACATATTTTCATTGACTGGAAAAAACGAAGAAAAAAAGGAATAAATATAAAAGGACCCAATAAAATAAAATGAAACGTTTTTGCTCATGTAAAATCCTATCCTTAATTTGTGGTCATCAAAGAATTTTTTTTTTTTATTGAGCACGATTTGTCCACAAATGAATTTTTTAGGGGGTAAGAACTACATAAGGTGTGTAGGAAATAAATAGAATGTTTTCCTATCACATATAATTCACGTTATACTAAGGAATTATCCATGATTTAAACATAAAAAAAATTAATTGATCAAATTTACATATTTAATACCCTTCTTAAAAAAATAAATCGTGTATTTTGAATAAATATTATAAATTCAAAATAGAATGGCCTTTATCTGACCCATTATATTCATTGAAGATGCCAATCCTGAGTCATTGGCATGAGAATCTATAATTAGCTTTTCCTTTGTTTTCCCTTTTGATCTGATAGTTTTTCCCATTTTTACATTTTTTTTTGTCTAAGCTTTTCCTTATAATGCACATTGCAAACATCACTTCTCTTTGTGCCATGTTTATGCGGCATAACAATATTGTCCTGATTTTTTCCTACCCAAGGGCCCAAGGCTTGTAATTAACAAACGCTTTTTACTCTTTAAAAGAAGAATATATTTAAGGTTTATACTTTATATATATAGTTCATTGGCATTCATGATCATCGCCATCTAACCTTACATTATTAACATACAAAGTGAACAAAGATCACAGAAAAGCAGACACATATATTACTAAAAAAAAAAAAAAAATCAGCCACAGGAAGAGAGAAATAACTGTTTCTTAAAAGAAAGAATAACAGAACATGCTAATGAAAACTGATATGCAAATTTGGTCTATTGGCGTCCAGGAGGGTCAATATAGCTCATGACACATGGGTCAATCCGTGACACGACACGAAAATTCGTGTTCGGGTTGATCCGTAAAAAAATTCGTGTCGTGTTCGTGTTGAGGTATTCGTGTTCGTGTCGACCCATATTTTTTTTAATTATTATTATTATTATTTTTTTAAATTTTGAACCTTTTTTTTTTATTTTTTGTTGTCAATTACCGTTTTGATCCCTATTTTGCGTGTTATTCGTATCGTGTCGTGTCAACCCGCAAAAAATCCGTGTCGTGTCAGTGTTGAAGATTTTGACACGAATAAAAATTCATGTCGTGTTAGTGTTGATATATTTGTGTCGTGTCAAATTCATGTCATGTCAACCCGTTTTGACACCCCTATCTAGTAGTGCTAAAAGGAATGAAAAGGAAAAATAGCATGGATGTAGCTTGAAAAGGGAAATGGACTACAAAGTGATGTTTAGGGTTGTCATTAATTGTCAATTGGATGGGAAAAACTCTTCTTGTAGAATATTGTTTAGGAGTAGGCATTGCAAGTAACAAATTTTGGGTGCAGCGAATGTAGGTATTTTGCTAAAAATAAAATAAAATTGGGACTTAAATAAAAATATAAATTAAAAGCTAGATTTAAAAAAGAGAAAATTTTCCATTAAAAAAAATATATATATATGTACCCAAATAGGTACCATTTACTGTACCTAAGAAATTTTCCATTGCTAGAGGTGTTTATATATGATTGGCATGTAGATATGTTATTTTTATTCAAATTGAAAATAGAAAAAGGGAATTGAATTCACTTATGTTAAAATTTCACATAATTTGATGATATAAAATTTTTGTGCTTATCTCTTTTCTCATATGTATTAAATAAGTGAAATTTATTTATTATTAATGAAAAAATAAATATAAAATTTTTGTATGATGAGGAAATATGAAATTTTAACGTTAGAAAAATTATTTCCTAATGCCTTCTCAGTTCTCAGTCTCACAGCTGGAACTTTGGAACAATTTTATGATGGGCATGTACTACTAGCGACCAGCAATCAATCTACTGCTTCTCAGATAGTACTTGGTAGGCCACAAGCCTCCCACAAATTTTACTTTTAAATTTGGGAAAATATTTTCTCATGTTACATTTAATTCTCATGTTGTGATCCTTCGATTTGTGTGCAAATTTTTTTATTTTAATAAATGTGAGACCCACCACTAATTGAGTCACAATATTAGAATTGAATTCTCATTCAACATGAGAAAATCAAATCCTTTAAACTTTGCAAGAAATACCTATTTGAATTGACAAGTCTTTTTTTTTTTTTGGTATCCAATGTGACAAGTTATTCTTTCATCGGGTTAAGTATAAAAAGATTTATATTAAATTTTAATTATTCATCAGGGACGGACCTGTGAGATATCACAGCTATGGTGAGAGAGAAATGAAAGAGAGAAGAATGAAAGATCAAGGATGAAGAGAATTCTTGTATTATTACTTAATGACTTTAGCAAAACATACAACATCAATTTATACATCACTAGCTAATTTATTCTAACTAATTCTGTTTCACATTCTAACAACTTCTTGGATTGGGCCTGCGTGACAGTGGGCTTGGGCCTATGGCTATCATCCCCCCACAAGTGGAGGAGACTTGAGTTGCAAGATCCGCAACTTGGACCGAAATGAAGTGAACTGGGCCGTGGAAATGGCTTTTGTAAGCCCATCCGCTACTTGGTCAATTGCTGGCACATGGTGAACGGCGACGCGTTTGGACATCACCCTATCCCTCACAAAATGCAGATCTAGGTCAAAATGTTTGGTGCGTGAGTGGAAGAGAGGATTTGCTGAGAGAAGAACCGCAGACATGTTGTCACAGTAGATGGTGGGTGAAGTTGGGACTGTGATGGCGAGCTTGGAGAGGAGAGACTGGATCCAGGTGAGCTCAGCAACGGTAGCAGCAAGACTCCGATATTCAGCCTCCGTGCTTGAACGGCTGACGACGTGCTGTTTCTTCGAAGACCAGGTGATGAGGTTCGAGCCGAAGAAAACGCACAGACCACTGGTTGACCGACGATCATCAGGATCGGAACCCCAGTCGGAGTCACAATATGCGGTGAGGTGAAAGTTGGGAGAGGGTTCCACCGTCAAACCATGAGACACCGTACCACTAAGGTAACGTAAAATTTGTTTTACTGCTTTCCAGTGAGTGTCTAATGGATTGTGCATAAACTGACATACTCGGTTGACACAGTAGGCAATATCCGGTCGTGTGATGGTAGCATACTGGAGAGCTCCAACAATAGAGCGGTATTGGGCTGGATCTGGGTGTGGAGAGCCATCATGAGCTGAGAGTTTGGGACTAGTTGTCATAGGTGAGGGCATAGGTTTACAGTCGGCCATGTTAGCTTTTTTTAGAAGATCTGAGATGTATTTGGATTGATTGAGAAGAAATCCACCAGATCTGGTTTTATGAGCTTCAATACCAAGGAAGTAGTGAAGGTGGCCAAGGTCTTTGAGGGCAAAGGCATGGTTTAGGGAGTGAATAATGGATTTAATAGCTGGTAAGGAGGAACCAGTGATTAGTATGTCATCCACATAAACCAGAACAAATAGGGTAGTGTTCTGATTGATGGATATGAATAGAGAAGAATCACATTTAGCTGTAGTGAATCCAAGAGTGTGGAGAGTAGTGCTGAGTTTCTCAAACCAGGCACGTGGTGCCTGTTTGAGACCATAGAGAGCTTTAGTTAGTTTACAGACAAGAGACTTGTCTTGATGAATAAAGCCAGGTGGCTGCTGCGTAAAAACTTCTTCCTGAAGATCCCAATTCAGAAAGGCATTGTTCACATCTAGCTGGTGAACAGGCCATCCTCTAGATAGAGCTATAGTAAGCACAACTCGAATAGTTGTTGGCTTAACAACAGGACTAAATGTCTCTTGGTAGTCAAAACCCTCTTGTTGATGAAAACCCTTAGCTACAAGCCTAGCCTTGTATTTTAGAATTGAACCATCAGGATTAAACTTGGTTCGAAAGACCCATTTGCAACCAATGGGTAATCTGTTAGGAGGAAGGGGAACCAGTTGCCAAGTATTATTTCTGAGAAGAGCATCATATTCTTCTTTCATAGCTGTAGCCCAGTGAGGCTGTGCTAGAGCTTGAGATGCAGAACTAGGTTCCAAGGAGGCTGTAAAGGCTTTGGGCTTGAACACACCAGCCTTTGCTCTTGTAGTCATTTGGTGACTGTTAACCAGTGGAGCTGCAACCACTGGAACCTGAGGACTGGTAGCTACAGGAGAGGAGTTCCTGCAAGTATTAGTAACAGGAATGGAGGACCTGCAAGTAGGATTAGTAGCACTAACAGAAAAATCAACAGAGGGTTCACTCAATGGAGGAGAAGTAGGAAAGAACTGGAGGGAACCAGGAATAACAGAAACAGTAGGAATTATAGGAGGTGGGGAGGGTGGTGATGTTGATGTGGAGTTTGAGTGAGTGAATGACTCTTTATATGGAAAAGTTGATTCATCAAATAGCACATGTCTAGCTAGAATAAGTTGACCAGTTGGACTTAGGCACTTGTATCCTTTATGTGTAGGGCTATATCCTATGAAGATACACTGAGATGATCCGAAATCAATTTTATGTTTGTTATAGGGTCTAAGATAAGGGTAACAGGCACAACCAAATGTCTTTAGATATGTGTAATCTGGAGTTTTGGCAAACAGAATTTCAAAGGGAGACTTGTTATTTAGAGTAGGTGTAGGTAATTGATTTATTACATAGGTAGCTGTAAGAAAAGCATCTGTCCAAAATTTTGTAGGTAAGTGTGAGGCTGCTAACAAGGCCAAGCCTGTTTCAACTATATGTCTATGTTTTCTTTCGGGTTTGCCATTTTGTTGATGGGTATAAGGACATGTTAATCTATGTTGGATCCCTTGCTGTTTTAAAAGAGATGACAGTTTTAAGTATTCTTTGCCATTATCTGTTTGAATTGCTTTGAGTTTTGTGTTGAGTTGTAGTTCTGCCATTGTTTTAAATTGTGAGAAAATCTCATATGTTTGGGATCTATTTTGCATGGGATATATCCAAGTATAGTTGGAATAAGCATCAACAAATATGATATAATATTTTGAACCAGAGGTACTTGTGATAGGTGCTGGACCCCAAATGTCAGACAAGATAAGTTCAAGTGGATATTTGTAAACAGTAGTTGTTGTAGGTAGATGTAATTGATGCATTTTTGCCATGCAACAAGCACTACATAGTTTTGTATCTGTTTTATTTATAAATGGTATTTTACAGTGCCTAAGAACCAACTTTACAGTTTGGAGAGAGGCATGAGCTAATCTCGAATGCCATATATCTAGAATAGTATTTCTAGATGTATTATTACATGAAATGGTTGAACAGGTATTGAAAGTCATAGCAGTAGAGACAGGACTTGAATCAGCAGTAGGTCTTTTGGTGTGTTGAAACTTTGAGCTAGTGTCAAAAGCATAGAGTCCATTCTTAAGCTTGCCTTGGAGAAGGATCTCCTTGGTAGCCTGAGATTTAACATAGCAGACATTAGCATGGAATTCAAAATAAACATTGTGCTCTTTGGCAAATTGGGAAACACTGAGTAAGTTTTTGGACAAACTAGGTACATGTAGTAAATTGGATAATTAAAAGGATATAGGACAGATTGTAGAATGTAAAATTGAGTGTCCAATGCTTTTGATTTTCAAGTTAGAACCATTACCTACTTGAACAGTTTCCTGACCATTATACCGTGTTTTGTTTATCATATTGCTTGCATCAGGTGTGAAATGATTGGTGGCTCCTGAGTCAGGATACCAGCTGGAGTCTGTAGCTGTGAAGTAGTCAGGATGAGTACTAAACTGACTGGAACCAGCATATGAAGCCGTATCTTCTTGTAGATTTGGATTAACAGCATGTGTTACTGCCACATTTGCTTGAATATTTCCACCTCCAGAATTAGTGTTGCTGGTCTGAGAGTAAGGTGACTGAAAGTTCTGATTGTACCTGTGATGACACTCTCAACCAAGATGACCAAACTTACCACATACTTGACACTGTGGCCTATTGTTGGTAAAAAATCTGCCTCCTCCTCCTCTTTGAAACCTGTTTACTCCTCTTTGTCCAGAAAACCTTCCTCTATTCTGATTGAAATTCCCTCTAAAATTTCCTTGATAACTGTTCTGCCTTCTATTCTGCAGTTGTGTCATGTTCACTTGCATAGATGTTGCAAGATTTTTCTTGTGTTTTTCAAGTCTTTGCTCCTGAGCCATCAATAGAGCCTCAATTTCCCCTACAGTATAGGGATCTAATCTGGAAATTACTGATGTTACAAATGAATCATAGTCTTCATTTAGACCATCTAAAATCGCATCTATATGATCTTCTGTGTCAACTTTCGAACCAGTGGCAGCAAGAGAATCCACTATTTTCTTGATTTGAAGTAAGTATTTAGACACATCTCCTTCTTTCTTTATGTTTTTTAACTGAATCTTTAACTGTTTTATTTTTGCTCTTGTTTGAGAAGCAAAAAATTCATCAAGTTTTTGCCAAACTTGGAATGAGGTAGTACATCCTACCATGCGTGTGTACAAGCTTTCTGACATGGAAGACAGAAGCCATGACAGAAGCAATTGATCTTGTTGAGTATCAAGATCTTTCAAGTTAGATCTGTGTGAATTCTGAACTATAGCAATACCTGTGTTTGCAGCAGCTTCATTTTCAGTACTGGTTGAAGCTGAATCTTGTATTTCTTTTGTAATGAACCTTGTTAAATTGTAGCCATTAATTGTTGCTGATGCCTGCTGTCTCCATGGCAGGAAATTTTCTTCATTCAGCTTGAAAGATACAGGATTGGAGAATGTGTGAACTGAGTTGAGTGCAGCGTTGTTATTGGTCTCCATGGATATGTTAAGCTCTGATACCATGTGAGATATCACAGCTATGGTGAGAGAGAAATGAAAGAGAGAAGAATGAAAGATCAAGAATGAAGAGAATACTTGTATTATTACTTAATGACTTTAGCAAAACATACAGCATCAATTTATACATCACTAGCTAATTTATTCTAACTAATTCTGTTTCACATTCTAACAACTTCTTGGATTGAGCCTGCGTGACAGTGGGCTTGGGCCTATGGCTATCAGGACCGAAGGAAGTGATAACTATTGACAATTGTCCTTCCTTAAATTTTAATTTATTATTATATATATATATATATAATAATAATATTTATTTATTAATAATACATTATTAGTATTAATAATTAGTCCCTTTTTAAAAAATAGTTATAATAATTAGTTTATCCTATTATTCTTAATAATACTTATAACCTTGGTATTTTATTTTTGTCTCCCATTATAAAAAATCTAGAAACTGTCACTGCCACTCATATATCTAATAAGTCATAGTCAGTAGATATCAATAAGATAAATGACAAAAGATTAAAAATATAACTTATATTGCATCCTGATTCCTATTTTGAAATATATATTTGCTCACATTCTATAAATATGTATGTATATGGTTTGCACATCATGAAATGCAAGGTGTCATGCGAGGAGAAAATCCAATTCATTGCGGGACAAAATATTTCCTTTTTGTTTGGTCTTGTAAAGACCGTATTGCTATACGTCGAAATTTGCTGATCCCCACAAATGGCGTCAATGTTCGGTCTTGGAAAGACCGTATTGTTATATCGTATGGTATGCGCTCAGAGATACCGTATAATCAGGTATATACTTTGCTTATAGCCGATGTTCCCAATCATTGCGCACAAGCGATAGGCTTACAGCCAAGACGTGGGTGTGTGCACAGTGTTGGCAGTAATAGTATATAGGTTCAAAGTTGTGTACCTGGGGTCTTTAACCTCTTATTTATAAGGGTTACTTCTTGGGTTTGTGTAGATCTCCCAGTTGTAGTAGGATTCTATCCTTAGCAGTCTTAATGTTTTATATTGTTAGAATAATTGGGTAATTATTCTTTAAGGGATCCCAGGGTAAGTGGTTAGGATATGGAAATATTCCATAACACTTTTAATTAAGAAATTAAATTGCCATAATTTGTACAATGGAACTAAACCATTGTTTTGTTCATTTTCACATTTGGCAATAAGTTTGCAGCGGTAAGAGAATGTTGTTAATACAGCTATAGATGGTGATTGTATAGCCATTAGCCATAGCCATAGTCTGATAGCAATTAATTTTACATGAGTGGTGTGAGTTAAAAAGAACTTAGAATAGCAACCTCAAAAAGTTGATTTAGTTGTGAATGAGCATGTGAATGTGTAGATAAGTATATGTTCATAGATCTGAATCTAATTATGCCAATTATTTACCAATACCAAGCTATGAGGAATATCTTGTAAATTGTTTGATCTAACATGAATGACTAACTTTTAACTAAATCAGAAAAACGAATTAGACAAAATAGGTAAAAATGGGCACAGAGAATACTGCCATAAGAAAAGAAAAGAACACAGTATCTGTTTATGAACAAGTGTGACTGTTTGACTTTAGTATCAAAGAAATCTTTGGAATATATATAGAAGAAGAGTTAGATTCAACGTGTTGCACGAAATTGACCGGGCTTGTAAAAAAGGGTATGAGCTTGGCAAGAAAATTGTTTTTTGGAAATATATAAAATATTCTCACAATTTTAATTCAGGAGTGGTATAAACCAAATTAAATATCTCTCCAAAAATACTTCTCCAAGGATTGAACTTTCTTCGTACAATCATTTTTAATCTCTACAACCGACACCCAGAGTTTATTCCAATATTTTTTCATGTATAATGAAATTCTCATGTTGCATAAGAAAATGATACATTCCTACCGACCCATTGATCCACGTGCTTCTACTTTTTTGGTTTGTTTTTTCTCTTTCTCATAATAGGTCCCACTTTGATTGAGTGTGCATAATAAAAAATTTTGATTCCTATCACATGAGAATTATAAAGCACATAGTTTTATACACTAAAAGGCCGTAAATACTTTTGCACATGGGCTACTCAGGCTTGTAAATTGACATTGTGATTGTAAGTACTTATTAAGGTTTGTGATATGTTGTAATTCAAAAAAATAAATTATTTTTCTCCTAAATAATAACTTTTTATGGCATATTTAATAATATTTAAAAAGATAACTTATTATGGCATAAATAGCCATTAAAGCACCTGCAGGCTGCAGCAATGTTTGAATTCCTTTTCACTATATGGGCTTGCGTTCTTTCTCTAATTAATATTCTTAATTTGGAAGTTCAAGTCCCATATTTAAATTTTTATCTATTTCAAGCGGTGGAAATAAATTTACAATCATAGTTGCATTTAATTTAAGGGATTATATTTTCTTACGCAATAGGAGATATGTTATCTCATATTGTACTCACAATTTTATGCGGGTCCCAATGCACGTAAAAAGATGAAAAAAATTAAAATGGAACCCATGTATTTTTGAGTGTGTAGGAGAGACTTGTTGTCTCATGTGAAATGAGATTAATATTTTCCTTAATTTAATTGAGTAAATTCTATCATTTATACGCAAATCAGTTCATAACCATAAAAAAATGTAATCATAAAACCATGCGATATTAATATCAAGATATAATAAGGGTTAGTTAAAACTTAAAACAAATTCACTCATACATTTTAATTTTATCAAGTTTATATATGATAAAAATTTTACGTGGTAATAAGCTATAAATTAATTTATTTAAATAATTTTAAAATAAATATCTACATGTTATGAAATTCACTCCATATGTTACGACAAGCCTTGGGTAGGAAAAGTTTAGACAAAATTTAAAGTTACTAACTCTGATTTTCAACCTGTCCGACTTGACTCATCAGTCCGATCAGTGATCTAATGACCCAATACTCTGACCGAGTCGATGTCCGAGTCGGGTTTAACAATGGTGTAAAGTGTAAACACGCTCACTTTTCTTAATTCTTTAAAACTTTATAGTAGAAAAAGGAAAGTAGAGTTCAAAAAAAAAAAAAAAAAACACTAGAAATGTACAATGTTACCACATCATTCTCTACTATCTTATTAGGGTTTTGTTATCCAAAAACAAAATCTTATTAGGGTTTTATCTTTCTCATTTTACAGAAAAGTATAGTTGGTTCATAGATTCGATGTGGAGTCCATTGATATTATTTTTTTTCTCCTTATATTAGTTTCTCTCTCCCAATTTTTTATATATAAGAATAAACCATGCTTTTCCTATAAAATGAGAAAGACAAAATCCATTTTATTATCTCCTTCGTAACAATGAAGAAGAAAAAGGGGTAACTAGGTAATTCACCACAAAAACCAAATAAAGATAAATTCGAATATATTTTTTTTTACATAAGGGTAAATTTGATTTTATTCTTAGTTCATAGTACAGTTGGCCAGAAATTAAAAAGGTAACCAAAGGATTCGATATGTCAGTGATGACAAAATGAGGAAAAACTCCTACATACTTTCTCATTACATATAAACAGTACTGAATATTTTTCTTCATATACAAAAGAATTTCACAGAAAGTCTGGTTCTTGAAAATGGAAATGACCACCAGTCAAATGCATTTCAAATAATATTCAAAGCTATGTATGAACATGAATAGTAGTTAGTATTGTGACCCTTTCCGTAAATACTCCAACTTCATGACCTCAATTTGGATTCTCCCTTTCAATGGCCCGGATTCGCTCCCACTTTCTCAGTGTGTTCATGTACAACTGTGTGAGATTTTAAAACTTTCAAAAAGTGTTTGTGTTGTACCAATGAGACAAGACAACATCAACTTTACTAGTACACGAAATTTCACAAGAAAAAATATATTATTAATCTGTATATTGTCGGGAAAAATCATTTTTTGTTACATGGGTAAATCCGGTTTATTTTGAATGGAAGAATTAGATTTGTAATCTATGAATGTTACTCGTATTATTAGAAAGTTTTTTTTTTTTTAAGTCTAATGCTTATAAATTTAAGAGGAAAGATATTTTTACTACCAAAATTTTCCACTACCAACTTACTACCTATCTAATCACCATTAGATTAACATTTTTTCTTTTTTCAAATTTTTTTAACATTCTCTCTCTTTGATTCTATGGTAATTAGATAGGTAGTAAGTTAGTAGTAAAAAAATTTAGTAGTAAGAATATCCTCCCTCTAAAACTAAAACCTATAAAAAATTGCTTCAATTTCCTGAAAAAAAAAAAAGCCTCTTTCTTTTTTTGTATGTGTGTCCCACTCATTGATGTGAGGACTTTCTTTTCCGCTGGATATCATTGTCTAACTTCATCTACATCTTTATGTAAATAAAATCACTAATCTTAACTAGCGAGAGCGAGATGATGGAAATCTTTGTACCAAACACCTTTGCAAATTGTAAAGAAAATTTTTCTCGAATATAAACAAGTAAATTAAAAAAAAAAAAAATCTTAACTGCAACATAAAAATAAAAAAGTGAAAGAGAGCTGATTTTTTTTTTTAATACAATGGTGGCACTAAGATTCAAACTTATGATCTGATACAAACTATCCAAACTCGTCATTACTAAACCAATCATAATGGCTTAAGTGTTGGGAAATAAATCCAGATCGATATTAAAAATAATATCGCAAGAGATTTATTCCTACGTAATTGGTAGATAGCTGGGTTCCTTAAGCATGCTGAAAGGGGTTCGATCCCTGACCGTATGTATGGAAAATGCTTTGTTGGGAGAGTTTTACCCACTTATTGTGACCTCTCGCCTCGAACGGATTAGTCTTCGGCTATCAGCTGGAAGATACCTTGAGAAACCAAAAAAAAAAAAAATTGCAAGATTTATTCCTACGCAATAGAAACATCACTTGGTTATTTCTTCCATTAAAATATAACAACAACATTAAAGTATAATTAAAATCACAAACACACAATTTAGTGTGGTTTACCCAAAATTGAGCTACGTCCACCAAAGCTATCAAATCCACTATAAAAAATTTAGAGAGTACACAATATACAATACTCAGATTATCTCAAACCTGAGTACCTCGATACACATCCTCTCACCATTCTTATACAAGAGATTTTTCCGGAGATCGAAGTCCACTACAAGAAGTTATACAGCACTTGGACAATCACAAACCCGATATCCCTGTATACATCCGTTCACCATTTGACTTTCCAACTCCATCTCTTTTTCTCTCACAAACTCTCTCTCTCTCTCTTTCTCAAATAGAATATCTTTCTTCTCTCTTTTTATAAAATGTTCAAGACTCTAGTATTAATTAAGAGTTAGTTACAAAGCAATCTTTCAATTTTTCAACAAGAGCATTGTAAAGAATCTTGGGATACACCATCCTAAAAGCTAGCTCAAAGGGTGAAGTGCCCAAGGCCTTATAAAGGTCACATTAGTTGTTCATCCGCCCCCTCACACGAGAGCCCATTGGGCGTGAACCCCCTCACACGAGAGCCCATTGGGCGTGAAGAGTGGATAATGCAACAGGCACAGCCTACCTGTGCTAATAAATTCCACAAGAGAAAGTGGGGGACGGCGAGACTCTGATACCATGTAAAGAACCTTGGGATACACCACCCCAAAAGCTAGCTCAAAGGGTGGGAGTGCCTAAGGCGTTATAAAGGCCACATTAGTTATTCATCCAACCAATGCGGGACTATATATCTCAACAAGCATCTCACTTTCCAGATTCCAAATGATTTAATTGTAAATAATGTCAATTAATCTCCACTAGCACCAATCCATGCAAGAGTTCAATGCCAATTTTACTTTTGATTCCAACACTAACAATCTCCCACTTAGAGTCAAAAGAAGAATTCTTCTACTTTATGTGCACATCGTATTCAGTCAATACGCCACTCCCACTGAATCAAAAGAGCTTCCACTTGACCAAAATATGCAGAGAAAAAAATAGAACATTGGTCTAAAATGCTAGCTACACATAACTCAATCAGAAATGGTCATCTGATTTAAAAACAACAATATCCATGCAGAGCTTCAAACCCGTTGATTAAGTAATCAATGCCAGAAAGGAATGTCGAACCAACCTCTTAGTCTGGCCATCGTTTGCACCCCAAAAGCCAATTATTCTAGTCTCTACACCAATTGCGAAAGAGACTCTATGCGAGCATTCGCCACTTGTACCCGACTTTCAATTTTTTCTTCAAGATCCACTACAAGAAATCTTCTATTTTGAGGCGGTTTTCCCAATATTCTAAGGCGGTTGTAATCGCCTTTGATTTCATTGGTAGGCGGTTTTGGAACTGCCTCAGTTACCAATGTCGCGATGCTATCTAAGGCGGTTAAATGAAAGCGCTGGTAGAATCGCTTACGGATAAATAGAGGCGTATACACCGGCGGTCATTAACGCCTCAGTTAGCAGAACAAGAATTTGGTGTGCAATCAAGGGCGGTTTATTAACCGCCTATGTATAACATTAAGCAGACAGTTCTAGTAACCGACTCATATTATTTTTCCCTAGGTGGTTTATAAAACTGCCTCGTTATAAATTTCTAGGCTGTTGATGCAACCGCCTGTGTTATTATTTCTTAGGCAGTTTTACAAACCGCCTGCTTGCAATGGGCTGAGTTTAAAGCAATGCATATATAGGCAGTTTCATTGAACCGCATGTGGTTTTGTATAATATGTTTTTTTTATATATTTATTCTAATTGTATTAATGTATGTTCCCTCCAAAAGCCAGTTCATTTAATTTGTTTTATTTTAATTGTTGCATTTGAACAAATAATTTTAACATCCTTGAATTAAAAGCATTATATATATAAATTCATCACAAGATTAAAAGCGAATAATTGCATACATTAACCAAAATCATACAACAAAATGTTTAACAACCATACAAAATGTTTCAACTGTTACGTAAAAGCCTTCAACAAATCCCACATGATAATGACAAAACAAACAACAACAATATCCGCTTACGAAAAAAAAAACATCAGTATCCAACATCAATGACTACATCAAATATTCAACTATATGGTGGTGGAGGTGGAATTTGAGGGGATGAGTTTAGTCCTTCACAATTTGGGTCATAACTTGCATGAGAAGATCTTCTAATCCCTGGAGAGCCCAAATCTGCTACCTGATACATTGGGAGAAAAATCATTATAACTGTCCATGATAAAGCTGATATATGTCTCAATGAATTTAACAAAGTAACAATAAAGAAAGCTACCAAGAAGAACAATAATTTAGTGAAGGGAGAAGAGTAACGATAGTTGCACGAAAAAATAGTGTAAAAATAACATAAGATTAAATACAATTGCTGGAAAAAAAGGCACTCTTTAGTTTATTTATGCGAAGTCTTGATACATATATAGCAGTATGGTAATCCTATCTTCCCTCTTCAATTTGTTCATGTGAAGTCTTGGTACATATATAATAGTATGGTAATTTTATCTTATGGTAGAAAGAACTCAATTTGTGGTAGAAAGGCTAGAGCATAACCTAATTGGAGAGACCCTTTCTAAGTGTAGAGAAGAAATGAAGAATCTAGAACCTAATTGGAGGCCTCAATTTGAATCTAGAACCTTGGCACAAGTGGCTTCAAACTGTCGCACTCTTTGCACGTACCTGAAAACAACATATTCAAGAAAAAAAAATATTATTTCTCAATTAGAAGGTATATATATCATGGTTCTTTTCAATATTTTAATAAGAAGGTAAATATTTCAAAGCAAACTGATCCCATTAATATTTCAGCAAATGCTTTGAACCTCAACACTTTCCCAGAATTTTAGGCCAATAAATATTCGCTCATGTCCTTATGTACAATTTGAACTTGCACATCTCATACACATCTCTTGATGTGTCAGATAATAAACATTGATTCACCCCTGCATGACTTGAACGCTTATAAATCTCTTGCGCAATTCAGTGCATTATTTTGATAAATTTTTCATAATCTAATTAATTGAATGAAAATATTTATTATTAGCATCAAATGCTGAGAAGGCCTAACAAATAATAATAAACACACATCCGTATTCAACTAGTAAGGAAAACAATGAGCTAACGGCGCACAGAAACATACATAGGAAAAAACATCAATTGACAGAAATATGCAACATGAATAGGCAAAAAATACAACACCTCCATGCTTGCTTTTTCATTTCCCCAATTCATAAATACTGAGAACTCAAATAAAACCATGGCTCGGACCTCAAACCTGAAAACAAATAAGAAAAATAAAAAAGGGGGTACTCAAACAAAACAACACAGGGAAATAGCAATATGAAAACAAAAGGGCTTGTGGAAGACAAAAGGGCTTGTGGAAGGTCCGTATGGGATAAAATCGAACATGCAAAAGAAGTTTATGACTGCAGAGAAAAAGGAAAAAAAGGAAAGAAAATGCAGAAGACTTCGAATGCAAAAGGGCACCTGAGTGGTTCAACTGATTGTTGTCCACAGCCGAGCAACTCTTTGAGCAAGTTCCGGTGTTTGAACATGTAAAAATCATTTTAAATAGGCACATTCAAAGACTAAAAAAAATTAAATGAAAATGAAGCATTCTCTAGTCTCTACACATCATCTGTACCGTGACCTTTGAGAGCTATCGTGAGAATGCCTTTGAGAGCTACCGTGGGAACACCACCAGTGACCTTGACGTCCTTCACCACCGGTGAGCACAGAGAGAAATTTACAAATGGTAAAAAGGGAGCTTTCAATTTCAAGAGGAAGTTAGATACAAAAGGTAAAAAAGGGACCTAAACCCTAATGAAACTGAAAGGAAAGATAGAAAAAGTTACTCTCATTTTTCACAAGGAGGGAATCAAGACCGCCTAATGAAAATGAAAGAAAAGCTTGTTAAATAAGACATAAATATTGCATTACTTGTTTACGATTTCTAGTTGGATCAGTGGTTTCATGAAGACTCTCAATGAGGATGGTGCTGGTTCGATTCCTGTTACACAATTTTCCTCAGATATTCCGTCACAGTATACATTTTTTCTTGTAGTGATCTAGGGAATATATGACCATACTCCCATCCAAACGATAATTTCTACACTTCATTTTACCAAAAAAACAGGCACATAACAACAACTCGTCCAAACGAGAAGAAATGCAATTACCTTTGGAGATTGAGAGAAAATCTCCATCATTTTGTCCATAACATTGTGTGCTTTTTTCACTGGTTTGGGATTCATAACAGCCCCGGCAAGCCATCCTTCCTCTTCCCTCGACAACCAATGCTTTTTCATAATCTTTACTATGTTGCCATCAAACCTTTCCATCTTGAATTATGAGCTCATACTTTCTACCATTTGAACAAGAACAAGAAATACCAAAGCCAATCAAGTTCTGATACTAGTTGTTAGGAAATAAATCTAGACAGATATTTAATTTTTTTTTTGCAAGATTTATTCCTACGCAGTGGAAACATCACTTGATTTTCTCTTCCATTAAAATATAACAAAAATTGACAACATAAAAGTATAAATAAAATCAGAAGCACACAATTTAACGTGCTTCACCCAAAACCAGGCTATGTCCACCGATAAGTCCATGAAATGAGACTTAAAACATATGGTTTTTAGTATTAAAATGCAAAGAAATGTATACTTTTTGTGTTAATATGATACCCCAATTACATTGAGCTGAATTGTTGTTGATTAAATGCTAATGAGCTTCTATTTTATTTTTCAAGCCCACTTATTGATATTGTCCGAGCAAAGAAGAAAAAAAGAAGAGCCCAAAGGAAGAAAGAAAAGAATATAAAAACTAAGAAGAAAAGAAATACGCTAGAATTTTTAATGCAAGTCAGAAGTCCAAGGAAAGAAAGAGAAAGAAAAGAAATAAGAGAGAAAGAAAGACTCAGCAGCGTGAGAAAAGAAAAGAAGCTGAGACTTGCAAACGCTAGCCACAATCCCAAACCACCCATCCTAATTCCTTTCTATCAATCAGACCACTTAGCCATCTTGATTTCAATCAGTCCACCAAACCCCCAAATCAAACCAGTCACACATAAAGAAGAATCTCTTTTTATTTTGCGAATCTGAGGCAGTTACGGGGTGATGGTGCGAAGCGAGCGTTGAGTGGAAAGGTGCACATGCGTTGGTTGATCTCATCATGTGAGAGGAGACACGTGGAATCTGATCTAAAGGCTCACATTGTTGCTGCTTGCAAGGAGTAGAAGATATAAAGAAGCCATGGGTAAAGGCTTGGACATTTCTTCCTTCTTCTTCTTCTCCATTTTTCTTTATTTTTATTTTTGTATTTTCTGGTAATGTAAATAGATGCTACTTTGTTTTGATTAGAACTTGTCAGCACAGTACCGAGGCTATTCTAGTGAATAGGACTCATGCTGTGTTTTACGTTTTCTGCATTTTAGTTCGTCTGTAATTTTTCGTTTCATTTGCTGTTTTTGTAGCTCGGCCCTTATGGGTATGAGCTAAATCCTTTAAGGTTGGGTTTAGGTTACCCGAACCTCAGTAATGGATGTTTGTTAATTACTTTTGTTAAACTTTGATTCTCAGTTATTTAATGTCATGCATAGTATTTAAATATTCTGTCATTGAGGCCTGATGGTAGATATTATTTTAGGAATTAGTCATTGAGAGATGACTAAGTCCAGACATGTATTAAACACATGGACTTGAGTGTGAGAGCATTCAAGGGCTATCACTCAGAGATGAGGACAACCACCATGTAATTTTTGGACTTGAAATGTATGAGTCCTTGCTTCATTTAGCACAGAGATGTGTAAATGAGTGTTGAGGATAAAATGATTTTAAGAGATTAAAATCAACATGAAGTGATCCTTTAACTAGGAATTGAATTTTAATAATCTGTAATTGTCATTCATTCTATTGCTGTTGGGAAAGGTAAACTGAAGCTCAACCTATTTTTCCAAACATTTTCACAAACTCATTTCTATGTTCCCTGATTTTTAATTTTTTAATCATCATTCTGTTTTTACAATTTTTTGTTGTTATCTAAAAATCTTTTTACATCATATACTTAAATTGCCTTCCTATTATTTTTTGTCATCCTTTAGATCAAGAAATTAATTCAGAAAATTATAAAAAAATAGAGTAATGTGGTCAGTGCTATTTTAGATTAGTTTTGCTTTTATTTTATTTTTATTTTTACTCTCTTTTAAGATTAGATTTAGTTATAGCAATTGCAAATTTCATTCAAAGTCAAAAAATGCCAAATGATCCTTGTGGGAATGATAATTGAGACTCACAAAAACCTTATATTACTTGTTGTCGCGTATACTTGCGTGCTACTTGCATAAACGTTAGCAAGGCAAAAATATCAAATCCACTATACGAAATTAGAGAGTATCCAATATACAACACTCAAATTATTCCAAACCCAAGACCCTGGTATAGACCCTCTCACCATTTCTTATACACATGGACTTTCCAACTCCATCTCTCTCTCACACACACTCTCTCTCAAGTACAACTCTCACCATTTCTTATACACATGGACTTTCCAACTCCATCTCTCTCTCACACACACTCTCTCTCAAGTACAATACCGTGTTTCTCTCTTCTTATATAAGGTTCACGACCTCTAATATCAATTAAGAGTTAATTACAAAGCAACCTATCAACTTTTCAAGAAGAGAATCTCATTTTTCCATGCTTGAAGATTCCAAATGATTTAATTATAAATAGGGTGAATTAATCTCACTAGCATCAATCCATACAAGAGTTTAATTTCAATTTTATTTTTGATTCCAACACTAACATTAAGGCAGTTGAATTTTTATAGAGACATAAACTTTACCCAAATAAGAGCAATTTTTTTTTTTATCCTCTCTTCTCGCCAATATCAGACAGCACAATTTTAAGTTGGCACACTGCACACATAAGTTTTTAGAATAACTTGGACAAATATTTGAAGTCATGGTGATGAATATAGTTTTCACCTTTCAATATATTATAAGAAACAAATACTTAAAACTTTTAATTTGAACAATAGAGTACGAAATATGTTGAGATATATAGTCCCACATTGGTTGGATGAACAACTAATGTGGAATTTATAAAGCCTTGGGCACTCCTACCCTTTGACCTAACTTTTGGGGTGGTGTATCCGAAGGTTCTTTACAAAATACACAAATGCATGCACATGATGTATGTCTCATCCCACATGTATGTACATGGCCTAGGTAGCTTATGGGTTAGCTAGATTTATCATCTTATATAAGCCATGGTTTCAAATTAAAGTAGGAGAAAAAGGAGGGTAAATGCATATATTAAGGAAACTCAATGAAAGAGAACCCTATGAATATGATATATCAGATGCTTCTACGGATTGAAAGATCTAATCAACCCACAAAAGAGATAAAGGAAACACAAAAAAGGAGGGGGTTGCATGGAGCAGCATGGCTACCTATTGGGGGAGGAAAATAACTATATTCAAGCAAAAGATAACTTTTTCTATTGCTTCTACTTTATAATGCTGAAACATAGCAACATGCAGAGGAAGGATGCATGATTGGTTTCTTTTAAAACCTATTCACACCCTTTTATTTTTTATTTTATTATTTTGGTTTAGGGACTTGGAAGCTGAAAAAAGAAACACTAGAATAACTAGGTATGAAAATAGAATGAAAGGGTCTCATTCATTTGGAATGAGTTAAATGGAAAAGGATGGTGGAATAAAATAGGAATGCTTCACGAGTGTGTCAGACATCTTAGGACATTGAGGTATCTTCTTTTTTTATTTAGGACACGTCGCTCCAGAAAGTTATGGGAGACATATGGAGATAGATATTTCATAGTTGGGGAGTCCCTTTATCTTTCTCACCCTTTTTGCTTCTTGAGTTCTCCAATCTTTTTTTTTTTCTTCCTTTCATATTGAGTTCCCCATTGGAGAAGTGGAAATTTTTGACTTTTCTTCTCTTTATCTTGCAACTTTTTAATTGTTTTTTCTTTCTAGGAAAATACTATTCGTTACTCTCTATATATATTTGTTAATAGTTTATAGTTACTTTAAATAATTTTATCTAATATTTATCGAAAGTTTTGGGGTGAAAATTATAATGTTTTTGTAAGTTTAATTTATTTCAGGTTATAATAGTTTTTATTATTCTAATTTTTTAACCTCAAAACGACATCGTTTCAGTAAATACTAGACAAGTTGTCTAAAGTAACATTAGATACTTTTTTCCCATAGTTTATTCCATCATTTTTATCAATGTTTTGGTTTTTTTTTAAATGATAAACTAGTTATTTTATTAAGAAAAATACTAAACCAAGCATACAGTTAGTTTATTAAAAATATTTTGATCAGTTTAATAATTCAAATTCAAATTTCCTATATTTTAGTCTCTCTCTATTTTTTTCAAATAATAAAGGTGAATAATATACATATTGAAGTTGATAAAGAAATGTTAAGAACTTATTGTTTTTCAGAAATTAGATATGACTATACATGGTGATAAATGAGTCATACTAAAAAATTTTAATTTTATAAAAAAATAGGGTTTATTAATGTAATGTTGTAGGAAATAAAATTATTTTTTATGTACATATAAGACTGTACGGAGCTATGCATGTGAGGAGAAGAGAAAAAGAAAAAATATAAGTCTCACATACTTTTATGAGTATACTAGATAATTTTATCTTCTATAACATAAAAGACACTAAACCCAAAAAAATATTAATGAGAGAACCTTCTAACAATAATAGTTTCGACAAGAAGGAAATATGATAAAATTAATTGATAAAACTCTATCTCTTTTCATTTTCGGGATCTGATGCTATCAAAGTTAGGCTATGGCTACCCCTTCTCTCTGATTATTTTAGCTCTCTTCCTTAGATTTATAATTGTATCATTTTACTGAAACCGCCTCGCCAAGTTAACTTAATTTTATTTATGATTTTAGTATTTTTGATAATGTAATAAATAAATTTATTTCCTATAAGTACATAAATATGTGTGAGACCCACATGGGTACATAATGGCGGAGCAAGGCTCCAATCAGAGTTGGGCCAAAAATTATATGTGTATTTATTTTTCTTAATTTTAATTAGTTCATATCATAATATATTTAAATTATATTAAATACAAAATACCTGAATAGACGACATAAAGAAGAGTTACAATTTTATTAAATATATTTTAAATTTTTTATATAGGTAAAAATGGAACACATGATTTAATACAACTTACTCAGATCCCTCACAAAATATATTTTAATTTTTTGATAGGACGAAATCACAATTTTAATCTGGGTCAAATTATAATTAATTATATAATTTGTTAAAATCTAACCTGGATCGTCGAGACCACGTGCAAATAGCAGGTGGCCTCTGCGAGTGTGGGTACAAGTGAAAATAAAAAAAAAAACAAGAAAATATTAACCTCACACACACTTTAAGTAAGAAATAAATTTATCTCCGTAATAAACAATAAACTCATTTCCTTAACTTTGTTTGTTCTTGTTTGCAACTCCTGCATGTTCCATGTACATGTTTTTTTGTCATGTTACGCAGTTTTTCACGAGGGCTTGACAGAGTTTTTTTCGGTTTCTTTTCATTTCTTTTTCTTTTTGTTTTGTCTCTTTTTTCCATCCTTCGTACGAAGGCCAATAAGACTACATAGTACATTGCTCATTCACATTGACATTGTTTCCTTTTCTTCTTCTTTATTACATCTTCTCTCATATTCTTATTTTCTTTTGGAGGATCTCAAAGAATGCATTATTATTTAACAACTACATCTTTTCCGCGAAATGGAAAAAAAGGCCTAAATTTGTGAGCTGCAAATGCAAAGCTTCATGACCCCTTTTTCCTTTTAGTCTCAAAAACCATGACTGAACTTTTCTAGTTTTCACTATTTCAAGACCCTTTTTTTTCTTTCTTTCAGTGGCAGCATCATTTGCAGGGTTCCTTCTCACTGAGCCAATGGGGAGAGCCTCAAGGTGGTTGAAGAATTTGTTTGGTACAAAAAGAGACAGAGAACACAAACAAAATTCAAACTCTGGTGACCCCAAATGGCTTCCTCCTCCTCCTCCTCCTTCAAAAGTTTTATGTCACAATCCAACAACTATTCCACCTAACATTTCTCCAGCAGAAGCTTCTTGGTTACAATCTTTCCACACAGAAACAGAGAAGGAACAGAACAAGCATGCTATTGCTGTTGCCGCCGCCACCGCAGCAGCGGCCGATGCCGCCGTGGCGGCTGCACATGCTGCGGTGGCAGTGGTTAGGCTCACCAGCCGTGGCAGAAGCACCACCATGTTTGGTGGTGGACATGAGATGTGTGCTTCTGCTATCAAGATTCAAACAGTATTTAGAGGATACCTTGTAAGTTTTCCTTTCCTTCTTATTAAGCCCAAAATACATAATCAAAAGTTTTGTATAAGTTTTTTTTTTTTTTTTTTGTGTAATGTGGATATATCCACATTCAACCTCATCCGGTCACCTTGCTCGTGGGTACGGCCCCGTAGGTTAGCCCCTCATTGGAACAGCGAGTGCATTGAGCTTCGCTACCGGAGGAAGGATGAGACTAATCCTCCAATCGAGGTGGGAGACACATCTGGTTCCCAAAGATTTTCCAAGAATTTGCTTGAAGTAGTGTTTGAACCCCTAACTAAAGCAAACTCTTCGTAGCTCATTTTAGTTTTGTATAAGTTTTTAACTTCAGTGGTAACATGTTCATAGATTTGGAATTTTGCTCTAGTCTTTTTTTTGTGCTTGCACTTTGGAATATCAAAAATTGACATGAATTTTTTTATTTTGGGATTGTGAATACTGAATAGGCAAGGAAGGCACTGAGAGCCTTAAAAGGATTGGTTAAGTTACAGGCACTTGTCAGAGGGTATTTAGTGAGGAAGGAAGCAACAGCAACATTGCATAGTATGCAGGCTCTTATTAGAGCTCAAGCTACAGTTCGGTCTCAGAAATCTCGCAGGTTCATGAGCACAAAGAATGAACCTTACAGATTCCAAAACCAAGCAAGAAGATCCATGGTATTGATACATATTATCTGAGATTGTAGCTAGAATTCACTTTATTTTTATTTTTTTGAGTAATCTGAAGGGTATCCTCCGGCCGTAGCCGAAGACTAATCCCAACTCACTGTAGGACCCTTTCGGGAGCGGCTCTCCCAAATCCTTTTTTTCCATCCCCAGAGCTCGAACTCGAGACCTCTGATTAAAGAACACATCTAGTTAAGGGACACAGGCTCCGGACCACCTGTGCCAGAGGAGTTTGGTAGCTAGAATTCACATTTACATGCAACAAACATGTCAACTTGCTTGGTTGGTGGCTACATTTTGTCCTAATTGTTGTCATTAAAATTCTTTGCAGGAGAGATTTGATGACACTAGGAGTGAGTACACAGCTCCAATACACAGTAGAAGGCTCTCATCTTCTTTTGATGGCACAATTAATTACACCAACAATGGTGTTGATGAAAGCCCCAAAATAGTGGAAATGGACACTGGAAGGCCTAAGTCAAGGTCTCGCAGGACCAACACCTCAATATCAGATTTTGGTGATGACCCATCATTTCAGACACTTTCTTCTTCTGCTCTTCCAATTCCATGTAGGAATCCATCTCGTTTATCCACACCAGACCAAAGGAATTTGCATGAGTTTGATTGGGGGTTAACAGGTGAAGAATGCAGATTCTCAACAGCACAAAGCACTCCACGTTGTAGTTGTGGATCAGTTGCACCTATGACACCAAAGAGTGTATGCACTGATAACATATTCCTAAGGCAATATGGGAATTTTCCAAATTACATGGCTAGCACTCAATCTTTCAAGGCTAAATTGAGGTCTCATAGTGCTCCAAAGCAAAGGCCAGAACCTGGTCCAAAGAGGAGGCTTTCCCTCAATGAAATGTTGGAGTCTAGGAATAGTTTGAGTGGGGTTAGAATGCAAAGGTCTTGCTCACAGATTCAAGAAGCCATTAGTTTCAAGAATGCTGTGATGGGTAAGCTTCAGAAGTCCACAGAATCTGCTAGGGAGATAGACAGAAAGTGCTTCCACCAGAGAGGGTGGTGACTGGTGTAACTTAAGATAGATTCATAATCATAGTTAGCTCTCTTTTGCTTTTCACATTGTTAGTAGAGACTCTCTATTTCTGCTCCCCAAGATTTGCAATTTGGAGGTACAAAAAGTGGGTTGGAAACAAGGGAGTGTGTAGACAAATTAGAAGGAGGAAAAAATGACAAGTTCCTCATTGTTTTGTATGAAGTTTGGCCATGAAATTTTCTTATGTTGTCATTATAATCAAATGCAAGAGTCCCTACATGATTTCTTTTTCTTTTTTTATTTGGTAGCTGAGATTGTTTTGCTAGTGATAATGAAACCTAAATTCAGCTGAAGTAGGGCCAGTAGCTGATAAAAACAATTCCTAAACGAGATTCAGAAAAAGTAAAATACTGTAGGGAGGAACTTAAAACAAGAACTTGCCTACAAGAAAAAGAGGAGGATATGAAATAGAGTTTTTACAAGAGTTATGTTACAACATGGTTCAAACTATACCTTTTTTTTTGTTTGTATAGAGTTCAAACTATACTTTTGTTGTTCTATAATATATGTATTAGGGAAAACTTTTGTTGTTATATAATTTGTGTAATTTTAATTTTTTTACTTTATATACTCTCGGTAGTATATAATTATAATATGAAAAGTTACTTTTTTTTTTCTCTATCCTCAGTCACATCAGCTAATGTGGAAAGTGAAAAAAAGTAACTTTTCATATTATAACTATGTATTATCGGGAGTATATAGAGTAAAAAATTAAAAGAACACAACTTATATCCTTTAAAAGAATACCCTATGTACTAAAATAAAGAAAAGGTAAACTAAGGTTTAAGGGGAGGTTATATTTAAATTTTTTGTTTATAAACTATACTATGTTATTCTGGGAGAACACTAGCTTACACTATGTTCTCCCGGGAGTACATAATGTATTTCGTAAAAATTTGTATAAAAAATTTATAAATGAATTCCTCCCCAATATTAATATATATATATATATATATATATATATATATATATATATATATATATATTTTGGCTAAAGGCTTAATACAGTTCATTTTGTGTGAGATGTGTAGTCAAAAAGTGTACTAATGTAACTCTAAAAGTGAAACAACATCATTATGTCATGTAAGACTTTTGGGTTATCAAGTAAATTTTATTGTCAAATCATTGAGAGCAAAGCAAAGCTACGTTGATTGTGTTCTAAGCATTGGAGTCACGAAAAATCAGTTATGAAGTTCAGCCTTTTCAATTCCCATATAATATTTAGCAATTAATGATTGGAGATTTGATTGAGTGTGATGGAATATTTAATGTCAAAGGACACAGTCCTCTCCTCTGGCTCATACTGCTATGAACAGTTTTTAATTGTTTTTGAATTTTGAATTTTGAATAGAATAAGAGAAAAGAAGGGTTGCGTATTTTTTATGAGAAATATTTTTTTTATGTTGATGGAGATAAATTATTTCATGTTAGTGACATAAAATTATAAGAGGGATCCATAAATAATTGGAAAGAGAAAAAATAGAGATGGGATCCACATTTGTTATGTGTGTAGGACTTTAATTTATCTTATGTTGAATGAGATAAATATAACTCATCTTTAATTGCTTGTTGATGCTTGCCCCTTTGATGGTTTCAAAAATTGTGCATCTGTTTGTTTGTTTTTTTATTATATTTTTTTAACCTTCGGCTAAGTGGGGTCTAATCAAATTTTATTTAGGCTGTGACGTTAAAAATTGATTAACCGTAGGCTGTAGCAGAAAATTTAGATGCATTCATAAACAATATTTAGGATGACACTATGTATCTTTTGTTCGAATTTACAGACTGTCAAAGAGTTAATCTTTTATTTATTTATTCATTTATGAATCTTTTGATTTCTTTATAAGATTGAGATTTTTATTTATTTATTTTTTAGGTTATATTTATCTCATTCAACATGAGATAACTTATTTTCCTACACACACATAATAAAATTGGGTCCCACTTTTATTTTTTTTCTCTACGATCATTTGTAGGCCCCTCTTATTATTTTTTTCATTAACATAAGATACCTTATCTACATTAACATAAGAAAAATATTTCCCTTATTTTCTTTTTTAAACTTATAAGATTGAGACTTGACGTATCGTGTTGTATTCTCTGTCACACACGTCCAGTCAAGTACACGTCTGAATAACACCTCGAAATTGTATTCAGAAACTGAAACTTCTTTTACCACTGTTGAAAGTAACCCCTCGAACAAAATTCTTGTATGCTAATAGCAATTTTTTGTGCGTTTGTTTTTTATAATTTTTTTAAGGAAATATTATTTTTTTTACATAAGATATCATCTCTTATTTTCTATCACTTCGATTTTCGTACCCCACTTTTTACTTTTTCTTGTAATGGTGGGACCACCTATTTTCTCTCTACAACATAAGATAACTATCTTATGTTAAATGAGACTAATAAAACCCTTTTTATAACTAGGTTTATTGTTTATCGCGATATTTTCTTTTATTTTTATTTTACATATGTTACCTATTTACTTTTAATATTATTGTATCAGAATATCAGAATATCAAGAGGAGAGGAGAGAGAAAGAATGAGATTCTGATCCAATGACATTAAAGATGAGTAAGTAAAGTAGACAAAAAAAAAAGTTAGCATATTTCATCATATTATTTCTTAGGGGAAGGATATTGTAACAACCAAGTTTGTGTTACTACCATGTTACTACCAGTCAATCTCACCGTTAGATCGCTTATGTTGATCTAACGGTTATATTTATTTCCATCTTTGTAGGGTCATGATTCCCCAAATTTAAAGTAAAATCATTAAATATGAGAAATCATAACCATACAAACGTGAAAATAAATATAAAATATTAAATTTGGTGACTCATGACCATACAAAGATGAAAATAAATATAACCGTTGGATCAACATAAGCGATCTAAAGGTGAGATTGACTGGTAGTAACATGGTAGTAACACAAACTTGGTTGTTACAATATCCTTCCCCTATTTCTTATGTTATAGAAAATAAATTTATTTTCCATAAAAGTGTATGGAATCTATCTTTTTTTTTCTTTTTCTCTCTTCTCCTTACATGGGTCCATGTGGATTCCACACACTTTTATATGTGTATAGAAGATAAATTTATCTTCTACTAATCTACAACATAAAAGACATTAAACCTTTTATACTATTTAGAATTTTTGGTTTTTCATAAACTGATTAATTGATACTTTAATATATTAAATTATAAGAAATAAGTTACAGGGACTAAAAGTCCAATAATTAAAAAATATAAAGAATGATACTGTATATTCATAGTAGTGACTAAAAACAAAATAAATGAAAATATAAGAAGTAAAACTAAAGATATTATCAATTAACCACATGATGATCTCGTGCATATTTTATCATGTAGAAGCTTCATATATTTCTCATCAAGTTATTTTATCATACATGTTGAATAAAATATGAAGTTGGCATAAGGCCTATGAAAGGTGTTTGTTGAGAGATTACTTTCTTAAAATGGACCTATGAAAGGCCTAACGTTTACAAATTTCAAGCCCAAATTTCAAGCGAGGATGGATTCATAAGGTGGTTAATAAGTCATGATAGAGAACCTTAAATAGTTTATGTTATTTACTCTTGAACATTAAGTAAGGCCAGAGTTTTTATCCAAAAAGAGAGTAGGGCCAGATGTGGAAGCTCATGTGATGTAAAGCTGCAGCATGCTTTGTTTAGAAATTGATGTCAAGAACTCCCCAAAATTGAATAAATTATCTGCGCAATTGTGTACCCATTTAGAATAAATGTAGGTTACTAAACAAATAGGATATGAAGGCAAAAATAAAATAAGACTATATGGATATAGTTATAAGTAGAGGAGTGAAAGTGGGTGGCCCTCCCCGTCCTGTCATAACTTGACAAAAAATAAGCCACTCCGTCCTGTTTTTCTTTTGAGAGTAAGTTGAAAAACTCGGCTCACTTCGCTCCGTTTAGTTGGTGGGGCAGTTTGGCCTGAACCTGTTTTACACTAACCCGCCCCGTCCTGTTTGCTGAGCGGGACAGGTTGATTCGTTGAGCCGAGCTCATTTTGTCGACCCTAATTATAAGGAGGGGAGGTGATTCAAGTTTAGACCGACAAGTCACGAATTTAATATAAATTTAAAAACAGTCCAAAATATTCAATGTGAACTTGACTCATTTATTTTTCAAATTGATACAATACAAATATCTCATCAATCTCAAAGTAGGTTATTAATTATGCGGTTTGATACGGACGATACAATGCGAACAAATAATCTATAAGAAAATTAATGCGGATAAATTTCGCATTTACGGATTGACATAATACGACATAATTTTTTTTATATTAGTTTGTTTTTTTTTTTAAACCGACTACAACACAAATTTAAAATCTGATGGACCTAAACATGAATTTCTCATGCCGTGTTAAAAAATTTCACCCCTAATTTTAAAGCCTAGTTGTAATTATCTGACATATAGGTAAAAATTTCAAACCTAAAGGTTTGTTTGGATAGGTTTTTTTTCTTCTCCAAAAGCTATTTTTTATTATAAAAAAAGCACTTCTCAAATTCGTTTGAATGTTTGCTTTTACAAAAAATAGAACTCATAAAAAATGCCAAAAATTTGTTTTTTTAGAAGCTAAAAATTTTAACTTCTAAGAAAAGCAGAAGTCAAAAACCAAATATCTTTTTAAAAAACTAAATATTTTTATAAAGATATAAATAAATTTAACTTTTATAAGAGAGGCAGGTTACGTTTACAACTTTTTTATTTACAACTTTTACAACATCAACTATGTACTCCCTGGAGTACATAGTTGAAGTTATAAGAATTATAAACAAAAAAAATTGTAAATATAACTGTTTCCTTTATAAAAAATACTTTTAAAATAAAAGATAAAAACTACTTTTTCAGAAAGGTGAAACAAACGGGCTAAATTCGTGAAGCGGATGAGATCTGCCAAGTTAAAAATGAATTGTAATTCTGATTCATGGACCAGAGATTGGGGACTCAGAAAATCACTATTAAATTGGGATAACTGACCAAAATGCCACTGTTCACCAACTTTTTTACCTAAATGCCACGTGAATAGTGTTATTTCCCAATCTGCCACGTGGGCAAGTTCGCTTCTGACAGTAGCGAACTTGGTATGTTGATGTGTTAGCTTCCTGATGGTGTCAGAGTTCGCTTCTGACACAGGTGATTCATTTTTTTAATCAAGTTCGCCTACATGGTAGGCGAACTTCATTTTTTTTTTTTTTTTAAATTTGATACTTGTTATCTACTAAAAATGTGACACGTCAGCAAACTGAGTTCGCCTGTGTCAGAAGCGAACTTGCCCCCGTGGCAGATTGGGAAATAACACTGTTACCGTGGCATTTAGGTAAAAAAGTTGGTGAACAGTGGCACAATGGTCACTGTTCCATTAAATTGTAAATTTGTAATATATAATTTATACATAAAAAAATATTCCTCAAGAGAAATTCAAATAAATTTTCTCAAAAATCAATGAACAAACTGTGTATGAATTCAACTAAAATTTGATCCATTCAGTCCCATCAATAAAGCTAAGTGAAAGAAAAGGTCTAGCTTCATCATCAGTAAGTTCTCTTGACCATGATACTCTCCCTGCAAAGCTTGCTCCAGGTCCTGTGCATTTGTACTGTCCATAGAATACAGTCCTGGTGGTGGACCCAATAGAATACATAAACATAAACATGTGAACAAATAACTATAAATTCACTCACATGTGCATCCCAATATGTCTAATCCTATAGCTGTATAGCAAATAACGAAATATAATATATGAAGCTATAGGATTAGGTGGCTGAGACCCTTTTCAGACACTATGCGCATGCTGCTATGCCTTATCTATATTAGCAAATAGAGACATGAACTTTGGTGGCTATAACCCTCCCTCTATTTATCTCCCTTCCCCTCAAAAGTGCTATGTATTCCTTATTCCTACGAAAGTTCTTAGTTTGTTTTGTGGGATTAATGTTTCTTATGTTATAGGAGATAAATTTTATCTCTTATATATACATAAACATACATGGGGTTCATGTAAGAAGAAAAGAGAAAAAGAAAATATAGACCCTACATACTTTCATCCAGTATTATTAAACTCGACCCGGACATCGACCCGGTCAGGGTACTAGGTCACTGGTCGGACTGGAAGGTCACTGGTCGGACCGATTGACCCGGATATATATAGATATATTAAAAAATATATAGATATGAACATATAAATTCAATTATATTTTTCATATCTAAAATGAATTAAACAAGGTTCACTAAATAAGCTAAAAAACATGAAGAATAAATAAATAAAATTGCACGCTATTATTATGTCAATTTAAATTGCAACTCAGAATCCCCATAAACATACCTCTCAATGACATTGAACTCGTATTTTTCAAATTCAACTACATTAAAATAACATATGTCACATTCTCTTAATTATTATTCTGCAAATTGTTTCAGTATTGAAAACTGAAATTTGTAGTCATCGTAGAAGAGTATATTAGCAAATAAGATTATAAAATATTTTTACAATGACTTCTACATTTTTTTCTGGTAAGATGAAATAATTTTTATTTTTATTTTTTTAAAATGGATGACCCGACCGGGTCACCGGTTTTTACCGGGTTTGACCGGGTCGATGCATGACTGATCCAAAATTTGACCCGAACCGATCCAATGATCGGGTCCCCGGGTTTCGGGTCGACCCAACCAGGTCGGGCCGAGTTTTACAACAATATTTTCATCTGTGTAGGAGATAAATTATCTCCTACGACATAAGAGATCATAAACCCTTCTTTTATTGGAGGGTTGATAGCATAACACGTAGTATTGCACCATATTTGTGGATATACCCAATATTCCCTTATTATTTCTATTATGAGAATAGAGTAATTATTAATTTCTGATAAGAGTATGACATAGACTGATTATGCAGATGCTGAGGGATATGTTTGTCATTTAACATAAAGTTACTCTATTGAGGTGTATAAGGTTGAAGGCTGTGTATGATTTGTTGAAGTGTGAACTTAATTAGATGAAGGGCAAAGATGACAAACAAACCTTCACGCCCATACAGTACAAACAGTTTATGTAAGATATTATTAAGTGAGTGGCACTGGCACCGCCCCATTGTCCCTCTATTGACTAGTAGTGTAGAAGGGGTTAAAGTTCTTCAGAACAGAACAATACTGAATTGATATATAAGAACAAGATTGGAGGAAATTTTTAATCTACTTTATAGGATGTCAAATATTCTTTCTAGATGTAATTTTTTAAGAGCAACAAATTGTCCTTTCCATTGTCCTTAAGGTGGAGTTCGCGGTGGATAAATAATAAATTGTACATATAAAATGACCTTTTGGCCGTGCATTTACATAATCATAATCATGGCCTATAGGAATCAACCGCTTCAAAGAGAGGGGAAGAACAAAAAAAAAAAAAACAAGTGAAAAGGAAAGGTTTATTATATAGAAATGTATCATTTATGGATTTTATGTTTATTATGTTGTAGGAAAAATGATTGTGTAATATTATAGAGATTTATTTTGCGTGCCATATTTTTTTTATTTTATTTTTAAATGTGTGGGCCCCACAAAATGTTGTGTATGTAGAAAAGTTTTTTGTGTTATGTTAAAGGATAAAATGAAAACCATCATTTATATCTCAAAACCTACAATTAAGCTATACAATATGTAATTGATAAGTTAATTATCAATAGACTAACATATTTTTCAAAATTTGTTGCAAAATCAATAGACTAACATATTTTTTAAAGCGTTTAATGTTTATCATATTATAGGAGATAAAATTATCTCCTACACACATATAAAAATATATAGGATCCATGTAGGGGTGGCAATTTAAGACACGACCCGCCAACCCAACCCGGACACGACACGAAATTTTCGTGTTCGGGTCAACCCGTTTAATAAATGGGTCGTGTTCAGGTTGGAAAAATATAACACGAAAATATTCGTGTAGGGTCACGGGTCAACCCGTGAACCCGCTCTGACCCGTAAATATAAATTTTTTTTTATTTTTTCAAGGTTATTATGGTAATTTTATTGAATGATATAAAAAAATATATACACTCTAGGTTTCTTTTTATTGAAGATTTTTTTTGTTATATTGCAATCAGATTTGGTGCTTTTTTGGGGCGAGTCGTGTAATAAACGGATCACACTTATATTATAAGATTTTTCGTGTCGCGTCAACCCGCAGAAAAAGTGGGTCGTGTTCGGGTTGAGAATTTTGACACTAATAATTAATCGGGTCGTGTTCGGGTTGAATCTATTCGTGTTCGTGTCAGACACAGATCGACCCGAACCCGACCCACGAACACGATTTGCCACCCCTAGATCCATGTCTCCTCATATGACCTCACATGAGTCCCATATAATTTTATGAGTGTCTAAACAATGGCGGAGCCACTGTTTTTCAAGATTTATTGCAAAATCAATAGACTAACATATTTTTTAAAGGGTTTAATATTTTTCATATTATAAGAGATAAAATTATCTCCTATATAAATATAAAAGTATATGAGACTTTTTTTTTTTCTCGCTCTTATCTTCATATGACCTCATATGAGCCCCATATAATTTTATGTATGTTTAAGTAGTGGTGGAGCCGGCTCATTCATTGAGCTAGGGACAACAAAAATTTAGGTAGGACCTAATACTAGATTTTATTCGGAAACTTAGTCACGATTATTTATCCACGATAAAAACATAGCTAATTTTTGAATTTTAGCCCCGATCAAGGCCTCACCCTACCCCTAAGTGGCTCCACCACTGTGTATGAGAGATAATTTTATATATATATATATATATATATATATATATATATATATATATTCGTATAACTCGAAGGTATCCCTATTCAACCTCCTCCAGTCACCTTGCCCTAGGGGTACGGCCCTGTAGGCTAGCCCCTCATTGGAACAGCGGGTGCATTGAGCTTCGCTACCGGAGGAAGGATGAGACTAATCCCCAACCAAGAAGGAGACACTTTCCTCCTCTGGCCCCCAAAGATTTTCCAAGAATTTGCTTGAGGCAAGGTTTGAACCCTTGACTCAAGCAACCCCTTGGGAACTCAGTGGCCAACTGAGCTACCCTTGGGGGTTAATAATTTTATATTTTATCACATGAGAAACATTAAATCCTTTTTTCAAAATAAAAAATAGTAAGAATTAACACTACTTAATAACCACTATTTTTATTATTAGAAGAATAGTAAGTAACCACTAATCAAATAATTAGTATATTAATGAGTGAGTTAAGGATGAACATACATTTCACGGTTAGGATCACCCCAATTATACCAGCCTTTGGGAATGATGATGTTGTCCATATAGGTATAAGCGAAGACCACGCGAGAAAAGGGACCCCAAGCTCTTCCAAGGTATAGTGCCCCTGACCCCGTGACCATACAGTTCACAAATGAGAACCCCGTGTCTTCCAATATACTGCTCCTTCCTTGAGCTGTAAGTGCCCCTGTATTCTGTGCTATGGCATGCACGTGACAACCCTAATGTCTCACCAATATAACATAATTTATTCAAATTTCGTCTCTTTTTAATTAGAAAACTACTTAATGGAATTAATATGTTATGGATAGAAGAAAGTAACACAAGTTGTTTGCAATTAAAAAATATATTCGGGGTGGGGCAAGAAGCTTTAACTACGATTAAGTTTTGATTCAGGATTAATTTCTTAGTTGGCTAAAAGAGTTAAAGTTTATGGGGATTCTAGATCGATAAATGATTCAATAACCAACCTTCCTTTTTGTTTTATAGTATTTTAAAAATACTATGATGGTTCCGTTGCTTTCTTATCTTGTCTCGTTTTGATCGTTTATTCAGCAATCCAAAAGTTTCTTTTGTTTTTCAAATAGTTATAAAAAAACAAATGTTTTTTTTCATAACATAAATCTTGTTCAAAGTTTTGCGGTGTGAAAACTGAAAACAAAAAATTTTGTGACACCGAAATAGGCTCCTGATAGATCAGAGAAAATCATAAATACCCCCCCTCTTTCATACTACTCTTTCAATAGAAAATCGAATGCTAAAAAAATTTCATATCGAACTCGAAGTGCCATGCTCCGATGGACAGATTTGCCTCAAAAAGGTAATTAGTGTTGGTATATAAAAAAAAATATTTGTAGGTAAGTAAATAGTACTTAATTGCTCTCATTTGTTAAATAATGTGAGACAAATTTGGTTAGGTTATGCTGATGAGGCCTATGGTTAATTAAATGAAATCATTCTAAATTAGAACTAATGATTTATGGAGAGAAAATCTAACCTCAAAGAGTGAGAGAGAATTGCCAAATATGAAATCAACAGAGCCTTCAATATAACATTCCTTGTAGTAATGTCTGCCAACATGATCATAAAGTGTATCTTGTGCTCCTAAGAATTTGCATCCCAAGAATGCTGCATTGTCTGCTGAAATCCTAAATGCCACAGCTTGCTTTCCAACTGCTCCTGGTGCAGGAACAGGAGTAGTATTCTGCATTAACAGTTAGGGAAAAGTGCGTATCATTTTAAAGGATGTAAAATTGTGTCATTTTAAGTGAGAATGAGAGATAGATAAAGGAGAAGAGAGAGTGGATAAAAAAATATAAAGTTATGTCATTTAAAAGAACAAACATTTTTCCCTTAACAGTTAACACAATATTTTTCTTGTAAAAGCCACACACAAATGGCTAAATTTTTAGATAGAAACAAATGAAGGGGCTTGTTTATTTACTTGGAATGTGACGTTCTTGGCAATGAAATAAGGTGAATTCACGGAAAAAGTTGCTGAACCATAGGTTCCCATTGGCCTCCCTCTAGGACCAGGTGTTTGAGCAGTGTCACCCCATTGAACAATGGTTTTATCTGCACCAGCTCCTTCTATGGTTATGAAGGATTTCAATGTAGGAATGTTAACTTTCTCTCTGGACATAAAACACACACAAAGACAAGGGAAAAATCAGAGACTTTTTTATTCAAATGGAATTGGTCACAATTTGCTACAAGACATAGAAGAAAAAAAGGGACACAGTTAAAAGAAAGGAAAGTTCAATCAGCTGCAAAATCTTGTTCAGTCAAAAGACCAATGCTGTGAGAATTTGAATGATTGAAGATTGGAATCAGAAGGAAAAAGACAATAGAAGAAACAAAAAAGCTGTTAAATGTAAAACTTTATCCATCTTAGGGACAAGCTATGAAGCACCGATTCCGACACGGCATTTTCGATACGTTTCAAATACGTTCTCTATACGACCATTAATTCGTCGATACTATACAATATGTTTTCGATACGTGTATCGGATATGTTGGAAAAAAAATCGGACTATCGGTGCTTCATAGGAGACCAGGATGTAGCATAATTGAATTTGAAGTACAAGAAAACATAGTACTATATATATAGTACTCACGTGTAAACCCCTGCATGGACCTTGATGAGCACTCTCACAAGATTTATGAAAGGAAGTGAATCAATGGCTTCTTGAATTGACGTAAAATCTCCAAAAGAAGGATTCTTATCAACGTGCAAAGTGTAAGAAGCAGAAAGCTTATTTTTTGCTGCCTTGAAAACTGAGTGTTTGAGGCTACCAACGAAGTTCACCCATTTCATGAATTGTTGTTCTGAAAACTGTACTCTTGTCATATTGATTGATAAACCATTCCCTGAAGAATGTCCTGGTTGAAATCCTTTGGTATGGCAATGTGTTTTAATGGGATTTTGTAGAAGAAGGAGAACTCCTAACACATTGAGAATGTAATGCAAGTTTGACATTCTCAAGAGAGAATGTGAAAGAAAAAGAAAAAAAGATAATAATAATAATAATTAAGGAATGGTGTTTGGAATTTGAAGTGCTGTAGAAATTGTTTCATGCTATGGTGTTTATTTATATACAAAGTTAAGGTACTTGTTTTTGGGTGGAAAGTAAAGCTGACTCAGAGAAGCAATGATAGAAAATGAGAGGTCACGGGTGCTTCTACTGAAATCCATGAAGAAAACGAAAGAGAGAGAGAGAGAGAGAGAAACAATATCTAAAGTCTAAACCACAAGACAGGTTGCACTTTTTGCGTATAAAAATGTTGTCTCTTAGAAATATTTGGACATTTTCCCTTTGTTCTTGTTGTTTGTTTGGTGTTGCCCGTGAGCCCCTCTTTCTCTGTGTGTGTGTGTCTTTGATCATGAAAATATTATTATTGAGATAATGGGTGGGGTTGTGATTAATATACGACGGGAAAAATGTTTATCCTTTTAAACAACACAACATATGTTATTTTACTCTCTCATAGAGAGGGTGAGATCCATATCTTTATATTTTTTGTCAACTTTCTCCCCTACTTTATCTATCTTTTTCTCTCATTTAAAATGATACAATTTTACATCTTTAAAATGATACAACTTTACATCTCTAAAATGATACACATTTCCCATATATGATACAACATTTAATGTGAGTATATATATATATATATATATATATAAAAATTTGAAGGTAGCTTTTTCTGCTTTTATGCATGCTGAATGCTGATAATACCTACCCTTGAATCATGACAGTTAATACCTACCCTTAAATTTGGATCCTCATTAATTAATGTAATTAGATTAATCTTCTTGTTGTTTAGCTGATTACTGTTATTTGATAACTTGTAATGGTTCAGATTGATTCTCAATTCTAAATTCCATGTAGTTGGTGAATCAGAGAAACTCTGTGGCCTCCCAAGGACTCTGCACTTTGGCAGAAGCAACAATGGTGAGGCCATAGTCATAATTTTTATTTTTTTTTACACGAAGTCTAACTCTTAATTAATGATGTTAAGAAGGTAAGAATCAAAGCATCTTGATAGATATTGTGCAATTTAATTACGAGAAAAATGATTACTTATTTAAGGTGTATGTGTGTGTGTTTTTCCTCTTAATATTCAATGAATTTTTGGGAAGATTCTCTTACACACTTTTTTTACAAAATACATTTAAGAGTATGACCGGTCATATATGATATACTCTTGATTAAAGTATGACCAGTCAGATATGATATAGTTTGTAAGAGTGTGTAAACATAACATTTCCTTATATTTTTAAAATTTGATGTTTGTAAAATATAAAGATTTGAAGTTGATGCGCTAAAGTTAACTTGAAAAAAACAAAAAAGAGAATTGATTTTAAAATATAAGGGAGAGTGACTATCAAAAAAAAAATTATAAAGGAGTGTTATATTTACAAATTTTTTATTTCAAAAGTCTTACAAATTACACTATTTACTCCCGGAAGTATATTAAGTTATACTCTGTACTTCCGGAGTACATAGTGTGATTTATAAAAATTTGTAAAAATATATTATATACATTTAGCAAATATCATCTAAATATAAATTAAAATAGTATAGAAAAACCCAATAGTTCATGATAATGATTCTTACATTAGTGTGCAAGGATGTAATCTGAACTCAAATGTTTGTGATTTAGAATATAAGGGAAAAAAGAGACACAAGTTTATCTTATTTTAACAGTTTTTAACTCTCAAAAATATATAGTTATAATATTAAAGTTATATATATTTTTTATTTTTTATGTTAACAGACAGTTTCTGAAAAGAAAGAAAAAAATATATAATTTTAATATTATAATTATACATTTCCAAAAATATATAATTAAAATTATCAAAAAGATATAACTTATGTTGTTTAAAAGAATATTCGCTAAACCCAGAATATAATGTGTAAAGTATGTGGGAAAGAAAATGCTAGAAGTACATTGATTGTTCAAACTCCAAAAGGATGCTAAGAAACTTAAAAACTAACCTAATCGACTTCCTTAAGAAATAGCACATAATCCTAAGCTGGTAGCGACTTTAAAAAAAGGCAAATTTTTTAACCAGAAGCTTTAAATAAGAAAATTTAATTGAAGATACTGATTACCCGTTGAAGCTGAAGGGTCTATTAAATCCGTGAACGAATCAGTCCAAGAAATTTCAAGTGCAAGGTCAAATACACCATACATACCATCACCATCAGAAAAAATAATTCATGTCCGCACCGAAATTTTTTTATATAACTTTCACGTAAAGGAATTGACTTATTAATGTAGGGAAAAAATATAAGATGAATAATAATTCTAGGCAGATAGAAAGATAAACTAGTAAAAAATGATGTATAAATTAAATATTACCATTGAAGCTACTGTCTAATGATTGTTGAGTTGAGCGATTGATGTGTGCAAACCCATAAAATCAAGTCATCATATCTCTTTAGTTACTACCTGAAAATCAGTATGCTGCCTAAAATTACTGACATTTAATCTCAACACAAAAAAGACATTTAACAGCTGAATTGCACAATTAACATTGACTAACCTCCATGAAAAGCTGGTACACTGAGATGGAGGAAAATGCAAAAAAGTCCCAAAGTGGCCAAACCATGAATGTAAACAAGAAAAGATAAGAAAACATCAACTTAAAAATAATCAATAGTTAACTAAGCTATTATAATAGAACGATCACAAAAGCATTTTTCGATTCTTCATTGCTTGAAAATATTGTATTATATCTTCATCATCAATCTTATTAAATATATCACGTTCAACATAAGTTAGCATGCATGCGTTAAACCAATCATCATTTACCCGATTGCGCAACTTATCCTTAACAAAAGTCATTGCAGAAAAAACTCGTTCAACACTAGCAGTTGCTACCAGTAGAAGGAGTGCCAATTTTATCAACAAATAGATCAATGGATAAACAATATCCTTTCTCTTCTCAACCATCTTTAAAGCAAGTTCAGAAATTCGTTTCAAATTGACAAAATCAGAATAAGCTCTTACATCAACAATAAAATTACTCAGACTTGAAGAAAGAAAAGGAATATCTACAAGCCCATCAAACTCCAAAGGATAAAATCTAGCAAACTCAATCAACATTTCTTTGTTAAAAGTAGCAAATGAATCACGAGGATCAAGACAACTCAAACACTCAAGCAACTTGGTGTTGACATTATCAAATCGATCACCCAACTCTTGAACCTGAGTATCTATCACTCTATTAAATAACTTCGCCTTAAAGTAGTGCAAGAATGTGAATGATTCCAATCTCCGTATTGATCTCCCTTTAGGGCAATAAACATCTATCATATTTGGAATGTCAATATCATATTTATTGGCAAATATGTTCATTTCTTGAAGCAATTCATCCAAACCATTATCTCTCACCTCTTGTAAGCGAGACTTGGCTATCTTTTTTTTTTTTTTTTTGATAGACTTGGCTACCTTTACTAAACCAATTGAATTTAAAAGGTCTTGATCTTTTCTTTGTAGTGCTTGTGACAACTCATAATAAATCCCCAAGATAAGTTTCATAAGATGCAACAAGAATGCAAACTAAAAATCCTCCATGGCAAACAAAATGCAACCTGCACCAGTTCTTGCAGCATCATTCTTAGGCTCGTCTTCAATAATTTTCATCAAGAAAATTATTGGAGAAAATAATGAGATGACACTTGTAATTGTACCAAAATGGGAACCCCAACGAGTGTCTCTAGGTCGCTTTATGGTTGTCACTTGATTCAAACCTTTTCCAGTTAGTATTTCACTGCGAGTAATTCTTTCAACTATTTGCTCATATTGATTCATTAGAAGAATTTCTTTCCGCTTCCATTCCATGGACCCCCCACAATGGTAGCCATCTTTGAAGCATGTCAAAAAATTCTTGAATCTTCTTATAATGTTATGTAACCTTCACAAGTGTCAATTGTAACTCATGAGCAAACCAATGAATGTAGAATGCAGATTTGTTGTCTGCCAAAATTAAACTCTTAATGTTATTTATATAGATGAAGGTGCCTCTGATGTGAAGATTGATGAATGATGATGATGGTAGCTCATGTTTTGTTGGATATTCTTCAATGCAATGAATTAAGTAAGCAATTTGAATTTGTGATTTTTTTTCCAATTTTAATGGACATTTGTGTGTAATTAGGGCTGGCAATACGGGCCAGCCCGCCCCGACCCGCCCCGGCCCGCCACTGGCCCGCCTAAAATGGGCTGGCCCGCCCCGGCCCGTTTTGACAAAATGGGTTGAATTGAGCAACCCGGCCCGTTTTATGAGTGGGTTGGCGGGCTACGGGCCAGCCCGCCTAAAATAAAAAAAATATATAAAAATATATAAAAATATAAAAAATAAAATACAAAAAAATAAATTCTGCATAAAAACACATTTTTTTTTTTGCATAAAAGCATATAAAAATCTGCATAAAATCCTAATGTGCTTATGAAACTAAGAAGATCAGTGTTTAATAATCTATATATAAATATGCATCTTTCAATCCAGAAATAATAATAAAAATTAAAATCATATCAAGGTAAAACAGAATAATAAAACAAGTAACAAAGTGTTGTATGAGCAGTCCACAACAATGCGAAAAAGCCACTTGCATACAGAGAAATCTAGGGCATGAAGTTACATAATAATTAGGTAACCTAAAAAAGGGGGGCTTGGCGGGCTAGCCCGCCCCGTGGCGGGCCGAGCCCGACGGGCTGGTGGGTTTGGCGGGGCGGGTTTGGTGGGCTGGTGGGTTGAAAAACTCAACCCAGCCCGCCCTGTTTGGCGGGCGGGGCGGGCCAGCCCGACGGGCTCAGCCCATTTTGCCAGCCCTATGTGTAATGTAGCTAAACTTGATAATTGGTTTCATGCATTGATTTTTTTATTTTATTTTTTGGGTTGGCTTGTAGAATTAGTTTTAAGCAGGATTTTTACGATACTTTGATTCTTAAATTTTATGTGTTTTTTATGCTTTTTTTTCCTTTTTTTTGTTTTATTTTAGTAGTTTTTTTTATTTTGAGCAGGCTGGCCCGCGGCCCGCCAGCCCATTCATAAAACGGGACGGGTTGTGAAGTTCAACCCATTTTATCAAAACGGGACGGGAGGCTGGCCCGGCCCATTTTGGGAGGGCCAATGGCGGGCCGGGGCGGGCCAGCCCTAGCCACATATCTATAGTATTAGTAATAAAACAAACTCGTCCTCCAAAATAATAATAATAATAAAACAAAGGAAAATGTAAGTGGTATCTTCAGAAAACTTAGGGCATGTTTGATTGTGTTTTGGTTTTTTTATTTTTAAAATTATTTTTTAGAATAATTATGGAAACAGTTGTTTCCTGTGATTTTTTTTGTTTTGAAAGTTAAAAACCAAAACAGAAAATAAAAACGACATCAGACATATTCTCTAAATTTAATTCTAAAAATAAATAAAAAATTATAATTTTTAAAACATTTTTTACAAAACAATCATTACCAAATGAGTTTTTTTATTTTTTTTGGTTCTCAAAACTAAAAACTATTTTTAAAACAGTAATCAAAGATAGTCTTAACTTTTCTACAAATGTAAAACCCTAGAACAAACTCAAGGTACTGGTGGGTGGAAGTTACAATTTAATTAAATCGTGCCTTTTATATCACTAATAATAACAAAAGAATTTCAGCAAGTGGTGTACAGAAAATAAGATTTCTCATAACTATTATTAATTAATGGGAAAAATGTTAAAATTATAAACATTAAACCCTTAATTAAAATCAATGGAAATCGTATTTATTGTTCACGAGTTCAATTTTAAAAAATGGATAACTGGCAAGTGTGATTTTTCTGTGATAAAATTGACAAGAATTGAGTCATAAGAGAGCAAATTAAATACATATTGGCTAATTATATTGATTCTTTGAATGTCACTAATATTCACCTTTTAATTGTATTTTTACAGGGAAAATAAATGAAGAATTACAAAAAAACCTGTTAATGCAATTTTCCACGGTTATAGCACACTATGAGTTCTAAGCATGGCGCGGGTCAGCACCAAAATGGCACAAAACCGCACCAGATTACGAACTTTGGAGCGAGGACATCAAAGTGGCGCGAGGTAGCAACAAAGTGGCGCTCCTCAGCGCAGCAAGACAGAACCTTGGCGCAACCTAGCGCCCACTCATGAAGAAACTGGCGCTGGTCAGCGCAATATCACAGAAGGTTGGCGCAACCTAGCGCCCATTTACGAAAGAAAGCGGCGCTTCTCAGCGCAATAACACAGAAGGTTGGCGCAAGGGAGCGCCAATTTACAAAGGAAATGGCGCAAGCTAGCGCCGCAAGACAGTGCACTGGCGCTAGCTAGCGCCTAAAAGTCAAGGGAGTTGGCGCTAGTTAGCGCCAATGAATAGTAAAAGTGGCGCTAACTAGCGCCATATATATTGACAAAGTGGCGCCAACCAGCGCCAATGAATAGTGAAAGTGGCGCTAGTTAGCGCCAATGAATAGTGAAAGTGGCGCTAGTTAGCGCCAATGAATAGTGAAAGTGGCGCTAACTAGCGCCATTTGTGCGCCAATTCGGCGCCAACCAGCGCGGGTTTGCGGGAACAGATCTCCGTCTTTTCTGAGGGCATTTTTGGAAGGAGAAGAGAATATTATAAATGTGACATTTGCTGAATTAGGTCAGCAGACTTGGCAGATCTGAAAAAAGGAAAAAAACACAGAGACAGGATTCAAGGACAGATCTGGAGATTGGAGGAGAAGAGCACTGGAGTTGTTCTTCGTTCTTCATCTACATCTAGTATTTCTTTATCTTTTGTTTTAATTTTATGTTGAATTTTAGATCAGCGATCATGATGTTGATCGGCTAGATCATTTTTATTGTAGTCAGGGTCACGATCCATATGTGAACCCTTGACATGAAGGATTGATTTGTGATTTTTAATTTATATAATTATCTTTATCTTTACTCTGTGCGAATTTTATATTCCCTTTATTAGAATTGATCAATCTGATAGTTGGGGATATTCTGAGGATCAAAATCCTAGATAGGAATATTGGGGTTTTGATCTCGAAAGGGGGTAAGATAACAATCTGTATGCGTGCTAGGAATAGACGTGTATACGATTGCAGATGCTTAAATTATCACGCCCATTGCTTGATCCCATGAGAAACATTGCAAGGAATTGGGGTTTCTCATGGGATTAAAGGGTTAACCCTGCAAGGAATTGAGGGTTAACTATTAAATCTTTTAGATGATAATTTATCTGAGTGATTATATAAATGATTTTTATAAATCAATCCGGAGTAAAAAGCGGGGATCATTTGGTGAATGAACCCTGGCTACAATACTTTTCTCATATTTTTCTAAAAATCCATTTTCAATTGTATTGTTTTCTTTTTCAATTCAAAAACACAAAAACAAGTCTTTATTTTTAATTTCACTCAATTTGACAATATTTGTCACACAAACCCTATTTGAAAAACTTCCATTCTTTAAGAAAAATTTTACTTGATATTAGATCTAATCCCTGTGGAGACGAACTGTATTTATCACTTTATTACTTGTGCGATCGGTATACTTGCCGGAGAGCATCAAGTTTTTGGCGCCGTTGCCGGGGATTAGCGTTTCTGATATCATATAATCTTGATCTTTAGGATTGGATTTGTGAATATTTGTGAATATTTTTATTTTTTTATTTTATTTATTTTTTTTTATTTGAACAGTGCTACTAATCTCTTTTCTGAAGTTGTATGCGAGGTACTCTTCCAGAATTTCCACTTAATTTGGAGATCACTAGAGCAGAAAAGAGGAACAGAAAACTTGCTCGGAAAAAGCTTGCATTTAACGAGTTGGGAATTCTGTTCGAAGAAGCAAAAACAATGGCTGGGAACAATAATGAAGTGGACAATCCACTCATGGATACAATCCTCACACCAGCATTCAACAGACCTAATTCAAGCATTATTCATCCAGAAACGGGCAACAATTGGGAGCTCAAATCTGCCAATATTCAATTGGTAGAGCGAGCTCAGTTTGGCGGAGAGGCAGATGAGGACCCTCACAGGTTCATTGACAGATTTCTGATGATCTGTGACTCAACCAAGCACCCCCAGGTGTCCAATGATGCAGTCAGGCTGAGACTGTTTCCCTTTGCTCTTAAAGGGAAGGCTTTGAATTGGTTGGAAAGGCAACCAGCAAGAAGTATTCCATCATGGGAGATTCTTTCAAATAAATTCTTTGCTGAGTTCTTTTCCATGGAGAGGTTTAACCAGATGGTGAATGATATCACCAATTTCACTCAGGCTGAGGGTGAAACTATATGTGCAGCATGGAACCGCTTCAAGGATCTGATGAGGAGATGTCCTCATTACCCCATGACTAATGGTGATCAAGTCAGAATTTTTTTCAATGGGTGTAAACCTGAAGTGCGGATGGTATTGAATGGTGCAGCAGGTGGCAGCATCAAATCCTTGAGAGCAAATGAGACTCTTGAGTTAATTGAAAGAATGGCTGCCAACGAAAATGAAGGTTTGACAGCCAAGCCTAAGAAGGGAATTTTGCACCTAGATAATAATGATGCAGTCCTGGCTGAGAATAAATTGCTATCACAACAATTAGCAAATCTAACCTCAAGGGTAGATAAGATGCAGTTTTCTAATGTACAAGCTCAAGCTGCTGCAGTTGTTTGTGAATATTGCAAGGATGATCATGAGTCTAATGAATGTCCAACATTATTATCTGATGATCCTCCTCAACAGGTGCACGTAAATGGTGTGTGGTATGACCAGCGACCCCAACCACATAATATTTCAAGAAATCAGAATTTTCATCCAGGAAACAATAATTTCCAGCGGAAGGTGCAAGGTACTGGTCTTGATTTCAAATCAAATAATTATTTGCAACCACCACCAGTTCAACCAAAGGAACCTTCTGATTTAGAAAAGCTAGTGGGACAAATGGCCCAACATTCAAATGCTTTTATGGAGGAGACTCGAGCAAACACTAGGAATACACAAGCTTCTATCAAAAATTTGGAGAACCAAATTGGCCAGATAGCGAAGCAGGTGGCTGAAAGAACTCCAGGCACTTCCTCTAGTAACACATTTAAAAATTCCAAGGAGGATTGTATGTTTATCACAACTAGAAGTGGTAAGGTGGTAGGAGCTCCAGAAAAGCTTAAGGTGGTGGAGGAGCCAGAAAAAGAAGAGGAGATTCCTTCTAATGTCCAAACACCTATTCAGAAAGGTGAAGAAAAAGAGCCTCCTATTGTTGTTGAAAAGAAGAGGTTTGAGCTCAAACCTGAATATGTAAGGGCTATGGCACCATATCCTGAAAGATTCAAACAGGATGATCAGAAAAAGCATTATGGCAGGTTCTTGGACCTTTTCAAAAAGCTTCATATTAATATTCCATTTGCTGAAGCTTTGGTCAATATGCCAAATTATGCTAAATTTATGAAAGATCTTTTGTCAAGGAAGCACAAGTTACAAGAGTGCCAAACTGTAGCACTTACTGAGGAGTGCAGTGCTATCCTTACAAGAAAATATCCTCCTAAGCTTCGTGATCCCGGAAGCTTCAACATTCCCATTGAAATTGGTAATACAAAAATCAGAAGGGCACTATGTGATCTTGGGGCGAGCATTAATTTGATGCCTCTTTCTATTTGCAAATCTTTGGGGATCACGGAACTAAAACCCACTATGGTTTCTCTTCAACTTGCTGATAGATCTTTAAGGAAACCTAGTGGAATCATTGAGGATGTTCTTGTGAAGGTGGACAAGTTCATCTTTCCTGCTGATTTTGTGGTACTTGATATGGGGGAAGAAAAAGAGATGCCTCTTCTTTTGGGAAGACCTTTCTTAGCTACATCTCGTGCATTGATTGATGTTGAAAACGGGAAGCTTGAGCTAAGAATGAATGATGAGGCCGTTACCATCAACGTCTTTGACTCAATAAAATATTCTTCTCCCAAAGATGATTGTTTTAATCTTGATGTTTTAAAGAAAGAAGAGGACAAAGAAGATAGTGCCTCAAAAGTTGAATTGAAGGAGCCTTCTCAAACTCTAAAAGATATCTTCTGGGGTAATAAGGAGGCGGTGATTGAAGCACTGAAGGAACGAGAGACTGATTTGAAGGATAAAGATCCTTCTTCCCATACCCACAAAATTCTCAATGAGGATGATGATAAACATGGGAGGAAACCCCAAAGGAGACGTACTCCTACAAAGAAGAAGGTAAGAAGAAAGGAAGTAGTGAAATTCTTTGATACAAGTTGGAAGAGATACCGGGAGCTGAAATTTGACAAGACACCGAGACTCTATC
>JAVKPL010011967.1:0-54000 GCA_032173675.1 Gastrolobium villosum | reverse complement strand
ATACCGCATTTATTTTTACGCTTTGTGTGTGATAGCATAGCATGGCATGCATGTACCAAAATTCATATAGCCTTGCAATTTTAGAATAGTTATGTATAGGACCATGTGTTTGAGCACGCATCATATAGGCATCCCTCCGGTACCAGGGTATGGGACACTTGGCATCAGTCCGCATAGGCCACAGTTGGAATCCACCAATGAAGGGTGCCGATTATGGGATATCCACTGTGTATTGCGCGCACGACGGTGCTAAGAGCACAAAAAGGAAGGTGTTATATACGCAATATATATATATGATGAAAAGGAAAAGGACAAGGAACAGGATATGTTGAAGTGACTGTTTATGATTTTGTGCCTAGTTTAATACTGTTACGTTATTGGTTTTGTTGCCACTTTACTGGGATTATTCTCACCCCTTTGGGGCTGCTATTTTCATAAATGGCAGGAGGACGTAAGAGCATTTGAAGGCGTGATGTTTGCTGTTACTTGCTGTTACTTGCTGATGCTTGGACTTTTGTTGTTGTTGTTTAATTGTTGGATGACTGTAATGCTTATTATTTTGGAGCACTTGGATGACTGTAGACATTATTATCTTTCATTTTGTTTTAGTCTTTCATGAACAACGGCTGTTTTGGAAAAATCAGAAAACGTTTTGCGAAAAGGAATTTTGAACGTTTTATTAAGTTCTGAATTTTAACAGTTTTACGAGCACCTTACGGGTTATGTTTCAAGGTGCAAACGAACTCCGATTTACTATTATTTTATATGCACGCGAAGCCCCCGACGTGCTCTTTCTAAATCACAAGAAATATTTTTTTAACTCATCCTAACAGAATTTATACGAATTTTTAAATGCATTACGGTTTTGCTTTTGGAATAAAAATTTTAGTAGCTAAAGTGTCGTTAAAGACTCTAATTCCGTTTAGCAAATGACTCTCTTGGATGCATACAAGGGAGAGCGTTACACTAATTGGTATTAGAGCAGTTTGATCCATGGTTTTGCTTGTTGATTGATTGAATTGATTGCTGATTCTGCTTATTTGCTGATTTGCTTAAATGCAATTGACTGTTTAAGTGTTCTATAGTCTCTGTATGATAATATGTCGAATTGTTTGAAATATATTAACTATTGCAGTAGATTGTTAAGATGATTCTGTGATAAGGCACGGATGCATAGTTAACTTATCCGAATTGAACTCGAGTACCTACTTGGGACTGCTGCCATAAATAACTTGCAGTGAGCCTGATTAACTCATTTCATGATATTGTGAGTGCAGAATCATGGCAGGTAACCGCGGTTCAACTCGGGGAAGGCCTAGCAATGCGGAAGAGGATCTTATCACTACCATTGGGGGACTGGCAACATTTGTCCATAATATGAGCCAAGAATGGCGAGAACATAGGCAACAGAACCAGAATCAACCCCCACCGCATGACAATACAGAAGAAATTGCTCGACGGAGGTTGAAAGACTTCCGCAACTTTCAACCACCTACCTTTGAGGGTGAAGATAACCCTGAGGCTGCAGCGAGGTGGCTGCAGATGATCGAGCACATATTCGAACGTATGGCATGCCCGGAGGCCCAGAAGACCGATTATGCATCGTACCAGCTGATGGGAGAAGCTCTAACCTGGTGGACCGGTGCGAGGGCTCTGCTGAGAGCTCAGGACGTTGAACTGACGTGGGCCGTGTTCAGACGAGTTTTTCTAGACAAGTATTTTCCAAAAGCTATGAGAAGAATGAAGCACACCGAACTGCTGTCACTCAGGCAAGACAACATGACGGTCAATGAGTACATTGCAAAATTTGGGCAACTGATGGAGTACGCCAACTTTGACCTGAATATTTATGACGAGGAATGGCAGGTGGAGAAATTCGAAAGCGGATTACATCCAGAAATCCGTAAGCTCATATTGACGACTACAAATCGTACACTCCCGGAGCTAATCAATCAGAGTCGACAGGCAGAAGGAATCATCAATGAGGCCAAGAATCTGAATAAGCAACCAACACGATTCCAAGGAGGAAACAAAGCAAGCCGATTTTTTAGGAAGGCCCCTGGTATGGGTCGAGGCAAAGGTCCGCAGTTGCAGGCGCGGCCTGGAAATTTCAAGAGAAACAATGCTTTTGGTCAATCATCAACTGGACGTCAGGATGCAAATGCTTGTGTTACATGTGGTAAGAACCACGCTGGAGTCTGTCGCAAGGGAAGCAATGCATGTTTCAGGTGTGGCCAGCAAGGACATTTTGCTTACGAATGCCCTCAGAACGCTAATCAACAGCCTACGCAAGCACGGGTGTTCACACTGGCGAATGAAGCTCAGAAGTAAACCTGATCAAAGGTAATGTCACTTTAAATGGTCACCCAATTTCTGTTATTTTTGACTCTGGAGCCTCTTTTATGGCAAAGCACACTGTAATGGCATCACCCCAACCCCGTTACCTACACATCAGTACCCCTACTGGAGGATCCACAGCCTCAGAAATCTGCAGAGGTGTTATTTTGCAATTTGAAGGGAATACTTATACAATAAACTTGGTTGTCCTACCGGTATTCAATTTTGATGTGATTATCGGTATGGACTGGTTGACGGAAAACGGGATAACGTTGGACTGTCGAGCGGGGAAAGTCATTGTTCCTGCGAAAGATGGTAATTTTCAACCCTTCTCTCTCATTTCTTTATTACAAGTTAGAAAAGAGCATATCTATTGTCGATCAAGGCTGAGACTTCGGTTGACAGTCAAATTCAGAATGTACCTGTAGTTAGTGAACTCGAGGAGGTATTCCTGGATGAAATACCTCAATTGCCTCCTCATAGAGAAATAGAATTTTCCATCGAACTTGTTCCCGGAGTTGGACCAATCTAATTCAAGAAACATCTGAACAGGTAAAGAAGATTAGAGAAAATATGCAGCGGGCTCAGGCCAGACAGAAAAGTTATTACAACAAACTTCATAAGCCCCTATCTTTCGAAGTCGGAGACCATGTATTTTTGAGAATCACACCTACCTCGGGACTAGGCAGGAGAATGGGAGTAAAGAAGTTAAGTCCGCGGTACTTAGGACCATACCTTATCTTGGACCAGATTGGAGACTCTGCATACCGGTTGGCATTACCACCTAATCTGTCAGGGATTCATAATGTATTTCATGTGTCGCAGCTGAGGAGATATCTCTCTGATCCATCTCCGGGAAGAAGTTCGATGGAAAATTCTATTTCCCTATGAGGAGGCAATCGAGGTATTTCATCCGGGAATACCTCCTCGAATTCACTAACTACAGGTACATTCTGAATTTGACTGTCAACCGAAGTCTCAGCCTCGATCGACAATAGATACCCTGTTGCTCCCTTGAGGAGCTCTTTTCTAACTTGTAATAAAGAAATGAGAGAGAAGGGTTGAAAATTACCATCTTTCGCATGAACAATGACTTTCCCCGCTCGACAGTCCAACGTTATCCCGTTTTCCATCAACCAGTCCATACCGATAATCACATCAAAATTGAATACCGGTAGGACAACCAAGTTTACTGTATAAGTATTCCCTTCAAATTGCAAAATAACACCTCTGCAGATTTCTGAGGCTGTGCATGATCCTCCAGTAGGGGTACTGATGTGTAACTCATCAGGTAACGGGGTTGGGGTGATGCCTATTCTCATAGCAGTGTGCTTTGCCATTTGCCATAAAAGAGCCAGATGCTCCAGAATCAAAAATAACAGAAATTGGGTGACCATTTAAAGTGACATTACCTTTGATCAGGTTGGGATACTTCTGAGCTTCATTCGCATCCAGTGTGAACACCCGTGCTTGCGTAGGCTGTTGATTAGCGTTCTGAGGGCATTCGTAAGCAAAATGTCCTTGCTGGCCACACCTGAAACATGCATTGCTTCCCTTGCGACAGACTCCAGCATGGTTCTTACCACATGTAACACAAGCATTTGCATCCTGACGTCCAGTTGACGATTGACCAAAAGCATTGTTTCTCTTGAAATTTCCAGGCCGCGTCTGCAACTGCGGACCTTTGCCTCGACCCATACCAGGGGCCTTCCTAAAAAATCGGCTTGCTTTGTTTCCTCCTTGGAATCGTGTTGGTTGCTTATTCAGATTATTGGCCTCATTGATGATTCCTTCTGCCTGTCTACTCTGATTGATTAGCTCCGGGAGTGTACGATTTGTAGTCGTCAATATGAGCTTACGGATTTCTGGATGTAATCCACTTTCGAATTTCTCCACTTGCCATTCCTTGTCATAAATATTCCGGTCAAAGTTGGCGTACTTCATCAGTTGCCCAAATTTTGCAATGTACTCATTGACCGTCATGTTGTCTTGCCTGAGTGACAGCAGTTCGGTGTGCTTCATTCTTCTCATAGCTTTTGGAAAATACTTGTCTAGAAAAACTCGTCTGAACACGACCCACGTCAGTTCAACGTCCTGAGCTCTCAGCAGAGCCCTCGCACCAGTCCACCAGGTTAGAGCTTCTCCCATCAGCTGGTAAGATGCATAATCGGTCTTCTGGGCCTCCGGGCATGCCATACGTTCGAATATGTGCTCGATCATATGCAGCCACCTCGCTGCAGCCTCAGGGTTATCTTCACCCTCAAAGTTAGGTGGTTGAAAGTTGCGGAAGTCTTTCAACCTCCGTCGAGCAATTTCTTCTGCATTGTCATGCGGTGGGGGTTGATTCTGGTTCTGTTGCCTATGTTCTCGCCATTCTTGGCTCATATTCTGGACAAATGTTGCCAGTCCCCCAATGGTAGTGATAAGATCCTCTTCCGCATTGCTAGGCCTTCCCCGAGTTAAACCGCGGTTACCTGCCATGATTCTGCACTCACAATATCATGAAATGAGTTGATCAGGCTCACTGCAAGTTATTTATGGCAGCAGTCCCAAGTAGGTACTCGAGTTCAATTCGGATAAGTTAACTATGCATCCGTGCCTTATCACAGAATCATCTTAACAATCTACTACAATAGTAAATATATTTCAAACAATTCGACATATTATCATACAGAGACTATTGAACACTCGAACAGTCAATTGCACTTAAGCAAATCAGCAAATAAGCACAATCAACAATCAACTCAATCAATCAACAAGCAAAACCATGGATCAAACTGCTCTGATACCAATTATTTTTAATTCTTTTTATATGTTACTACATAATTATTCCTATATGCATAAAATATTTTCTCACCTAAAATTATAATTCTAATAACTTTCCTAACTCAATATTAATTTTACACTAGTAACCACGCAATTCGAATTCAAATGAATAATTACATAAAACTCTAATTTTCACACATGCATACTTATGCCTTCTAATATATTTTATGTATTTTCCTAAATATTTATGTGGGATGTTACACTTGAATGGTGAAAATGGTGATAAGTTGTTAGATGCAATGAAAGATGAGTTGAAATCTATGGAACAGAACAAGGTTTGTGATCTTGTTGAGTTACCAGAAGGGTGCAAGAGAGTTGGTTGTAAATGGGTCTTTAAGACCAAACGTGACTCTCATGGTAACTTAGAACGTTACAAGGCCAGACTAGTTGCAAAGGGATTCACTCATAAAGATGGCATTGACTATAAAGAAACTTTTTCACCAATTTAAAAGAAGGATTATTTAAGAATTATTATGGCATTGGTGGCTCATTATGATCTAGAGTTACACCAAATGGATGTGAAAACTGTCTTTCAAAATGGAAGTTTAGATGAAAATGTGTACATGGACCAACCATTGGGGTTCATAGAAAAGGGTAAAGTGCACATGGTGTGCAAACTTAAGAAGTAAATATACGGACTTAAACAAGCTTCACGGCAATGGTATCTTAAGTTTAATGATACTTTTATTTCCTTTGGATTTAAAGAAAACATCGTTGATCGATGTACATATCTCAAGATCAGTGGGAGCAAGCTTATATTATTGATTATGTATGTTGATGATGTTTTGCTGGCAACTAACGATCTTGGTCTTTTAAATGAGACTAAGAAGTTTCTCTCTAATAACTTTGAAATGAAAGATATGGGTGTGACACCCTTCCCTGTACGCGTCCAAGGGAGTTGTCGGCTAAGCGGATTAGAGTCAAGAAGTTAGCAAGTAAAATTCTTGTTCAGTAAAAACTATTTCATATTACCAAGTAGAAAAGCTTGCCTAGAAACGGACTTTGAAAAATAAAAACAGAAAATAAATTTTTAAAAAGGGCTTTCGTTGCGCAACTCTGATTTTCCTGAAAACATCCTGTCTTGCAAAAGTAATGTAAATTCGAAATCAACATCTTAAAAAAATATTCTCTGAAGCAAGAAAACTAGACGTCCGGGGCTACGCTTACATATAAATTATAAGAGAATTGGAGGTGCATAGCCTCCCGAAACAAAACTCGCAAAGTACTCGAAAATTCTTTGTATTTTTCCAAAAACCTCCTGATTTGCAAAAATCATAATAAATCAGAATTCCAGAATTTCATTGTAAAGTTTATAAAATCTGAAGGTACACAACTGGGGCTTTACATACATATAAATTATACCTCATTCGAAGGTCTGTAGCCCTAGAACGGCAACTCGCAAGCTGCTCGCAAAAACATTTCAAAAATTCGAATTTAAACACAACAACAATTATTTTCACAAACTAATTACCAGAATTATTAACGTCATGCTACACTTCTTTTCAAAACATAAGATACATCATGGCATGCCATTCTTTAACAAACACAATGGATATTCCATAATGGCTCCCTCAAAGGTGAATTCCAACTGTGGCGTATGCGGATTGAAGCCAAGTGTCCCATACCCTGGTACCGTAGGGATGCCTATATGATGCATGCTCAAACGTATGCTCATTTATCATATCCTTCGGTTTCTAGAATGAATGCACAATGCCGTATGTAATGACATGTTTGACACACACAAACAGAAACAAATGAATCATGGGTGCAAATGCATGACTAGATCATAATAGTATATATCTCTTATATACTTCATAATAACAAATACTTCCAAGGCAGAATTTTCCATCAAGACAAGTCCAAAGGCAGAATACATATAACATATAACCAAATACTAGTCATAAGGCACATGTGAGCATCAGTTTAAAATTCCATACACTAGCTAATAGTCACAGTAGGTCTCACCACCAAACACATACCTCGAGTCTTTAACATTTTTTATCAAAGCATCACCAATCAGCCCACACTTTTAGAGGTTAGCACACCTAAACATTAGGTACCAAAAATCAGAATTCGTATCTACTGTTCCAATAAAATACATGTACTTTCCATGCTTTCAATTCAGGGCTTCTAACCAATTTACCATGCATCCCAGGTTATTTAATTTTCTGTTTAATCTTTAATTTTGCCAAAGATTAACAAATGACATAAATATAATTCTCTATGCAATATAATTCGGTTGTCATGATCGTCAATTTGTGCTACAAATTATTATTTTACAAGGCATGTCCTACAAGCATATGAGGATGCTCATGAGGCCTTCATGATCCTTATACTAAACTAATATTCTGGCCTCATATTAATCTGCCCACTTGTCAACAATACTAGGATCTAAGGTTTTCTATGCCTACCAATATTTATACTACATCGGTTTATTATGCTTCCAAAGCTACTAATCTACTGCTTAATTTCATCCTAACATTTCTAACCATTGACTAAATTTCCAATCGGCTTCCATGACAATTCCACTAGCCAAATTTTCTGACTTGTAGTTAATTTAGAATCTCATTAACAGCCATGAGATCCAACATCCCAATTCGTACAATTCGGTTCCCTATCAAATACAAGTATTCAAGGGATTTCTGGTTTACATAAACAACTCGCCTTGGTTCTGTGTGCGCTAGAGAGGGGGGTCTAAAGCATTTTGTTTTAGGTGTTTACAATACATGCACAGACTGACTAATTTTCTTAAACTGACAACGGTTAAGAAATTAAAATGGTTTATAATTCAAGCTTTACAACATTCATTTATATTAGACTTGTATGCCTTAGAATAACTTCCTATTCGATTACGAAGGGAGAACAAAACAGAAGGATAAGCGTCTTACCCTTTTGTTTGTTGGTGTGCAGCCGAAACGAAGAGAGGAAACAAGAGAGTATTGAAGGTGCCTCACCTCCTTGCTCCTACTTACACGGCCTGGTAAGAATGAGAGAATAAGATAGAAATTTGGGGTGAGGGCTCTAGCCTTAGTGGTTCACGGTTTAATGGAGCAAAGGGAAGGACACAAATCTTGTTTGTGTTCTTTGTTATGTATCTACGGCTTAGAGAGGATGAGAACAATAACTGTATGTGTGATTGAAGCATAAAGGAAAGTTGACCAGTTTCAATGTATTAAGAAATAATTCCTTGGTTAGGAGAAAGGCTGGGCCGAAAATATGAAGAAGAGAGACTCCAAGTGTCCTATGCGTGTGCAGGTGGCGGACATGTAATTGAAAATGATGAGGAGTACGTGTCACACATGCAAGGAAGATGAGGACCTATGTGGCGGTCACGCAAGGGTTGGAGGGAAGCATGTGTCGCACATGCAATGGGTGAAGAGTTTTAATTTGATACCTAAAGAGCATTCATAGGCTGAATTATGTTTGGATTTTAAGACTTGTACTCAGAATTTTCTCCCTTCTTATCGGGTGTAAGGGGGTGGCGAGGCTGATCTCTTTGGACACTAAAATAGGTTATTAGAGTTTTCCTTTTCTTTTATTCTTCACCTAGCGCATGGACAAGGGAATAAGTGCCTAGTATTATTTTCAACCAATAGGAACACATGCATTCTGATTCCACCAATCACCCACTAGGCGTGTAAGAGGGTTATATGGCTGACTTGATTTTTCTTTGAATAAAAGGATAAGTACTCAAGTTGCTTTTATATGTTATGATTAATTTAGTTCTCTCCCTTTTTAACTAGAGTTTTGCATCCTTAAAATATATGTATATAAATGTTCACTTATCACATATAATATGTTATTAATTATTCTTTCATGTTCTCGCAAGGTAGGGACTAGGGTTTCTAAATAAATTATCATTAAACTTAATACCATTCCTTCTTAACTAGGGTTTTGAATTCTTAAAATACTTAAACACTCACTTATAGTTTCCATCAAAATAATTTTCCTAATCAAATTAATTCCACTCTATAATTTAATTTGAATTTCAAGCATGCTTCACATTCTAAATTATAATTTATATAAGCTCCTAATTATGCGGGATTTTACAATGGGTGAGACAACTTATGTGATAGGAATAGAAATATTCCGTGATAGATCACAAGGACTGTTAGGTTTGTCTCAGAAAGCATATATTAATAAAGTTTTAGATAGATTCAGAATGAAAACTGTTCATCATCTCCAGTTTCAATTCAGAAAGGAGATAAGTTTAGTCTCATGCAATGTCTTAAAAGTGAATTGGAACGAAAAGAAATGGATGCAATTCCGTATGCATTATTAGTTGGGAGTTTAATGTATCCTCAGACTTGTACGAGACCAGATATTAGCTTTGCAGTTGGGATGTTGGGTAGATACCAAAGTAATCCTTGTATGGATCATTGGAAAGCTGCAAAGAAGGTTCTGAGATATTTGCAAGGAACTAAAGGTCACATGCTTACTTATAGAAGGTCTAACAACCTTGAAGTGATTGGATACACAAATTCGGATTTTGCAGGATGCGTAGACACAAGAAAGTCTACATGTTGTTACCTATATCTTTTAGCTGAAGGAGCTATATCATGGAAAAGTGCGAAGCAGACTGTAATTGCTGCATCCACTATGGAAGCTGAATTTGTGGCATGCTTTGAAGCCACGATTCAAGCTAAATGGCTACGAAACTTTATTTCAGGGCTTGGACTGGTCGATAATATTGAAAAGCTGCTGAAAATTTATTGTGATAATTACGCAGCAGTCTTCTTTTCTAAAAGCGACAAGTATTCCAAAGGTGCTAAACATATGGAATTAAAGTACTTTGTCGTTAAACAAGAGGTTCAGTAACAAAAAGTGTCTATAGAGCATATTAGCACCGATCTTATGATAGTTGATCCCTTGACGAAGGGATTACCGCCCAAGACATTTACTGGTCATGTATGTAGAATGGGCATTATGTCAGCTAATGAATGATGATAATTATTGTTATGTATTAAGTCTTGACACTCTGAGCTCATTGATGAATATATGTTTCTGATATTGTCTTGTTTTCAATTTATGTATACATGCAAGTATATGTGATGATATTGAAAATGTTTATGGTCCGTTATGAAGACATTATTGTTGGACATAATGTGTACTTCCTATTAAAGTATCATGTTAGGAAGAAGAGTCAATATAGTGGTACATGGAAGGGACTATGCCGACTTGATAGCATACAACCGCTATGACTCATATTGATTTTATTTCTAATAATGAATTATGATGAGGTCAATGTATAGAACCTTTAGCCTAGTAAATGCGCATTATAATGAATGTTGATTAAATCATGAGGGACACCTCATGACATGAGCCAAGTGGGAGAATGTAAAACTATTTGTCTCATGTGTAATATTATGTGTCAGTTGGTTTAATTAATAAAAAGGGCATAACGGTAATTGACGGTTCAAGGGAGTTAGGAAGTTATTTATGGATAGATAACTAGTGACAGGTTCGGTTATTATTAGGGTCTTTGGTAGCTTTCTGATAACACTATCTTCAGAGAAACTCTCCTTCATTGTCTGCCCATCATCGTTGTATTCAATCACTGTCAAAGAAGGTACAAGTAGAGAAAAGGGTCAAGACTCTGAGAAAGGCATTCCACCATCAAAGTTCTTCCGCATTAATGGAGAAAGGTATGATTTTAAGATGAACATGAATCATTGATTAATGCTTACATTTTTTCCCAGGTAAGTTACGAAAAGATGTTTGGTAGGTCCAATTTTTTTTTGGGAATGCTAGGTTAATTCTACTGATGTTATGGAAAAATAAAAATACCATGTTCAAATGATATTTTTGTTTGGAAATATCATGTGTAAAATGAAATGATGGGAAAAAAAATAAGATTAATTTTAATTTTCTTATACCAAACGTTAGAAACAAATTTATTCTAACCCATTAATTTTCTTAGGATTTCTAGGAAAATCTCGATACCTTGCTTTCCTAAGGTAATAGGATTAATCATTCGATCAATAATAGATCACCTATGTATTTATATTCTTCAAATTTTATTCTCTGATTTGAAGTATCCAGATATTGCCCCAGTTATCCGGATTTAAGGCCATATATCTGCATATTACTATGTACTTGGCTGTTTTTTTGTTAATTTTCCCTGTACCCAGATACTTTCCTGACAACATAAAGAAGTCAATTAAATGAACCATGTTGTTGGTGTGTTCGGTAGGAGTTTTGTTGAAGATACCTAGATAAATGGAAGTGGTATTTTTATATATCCATGTTTGTACCAGGTTTTAATAAATTTAGGTAGGAAAATTATTTACCCAGTATTTGATTTTTGTGGGTGAAAAACACTGTAGAATATTACTACCTACAATGTGGTATTTGTCGATTATGGAAATTGAAAAAGGAACGCGAATATGGATACCAAAATGACCTATTTAACCTATTCATGTTCGATTCTAATGCATTTTTTGGACATAATTGTTTGATTTTCTCTTTCTTTGTGCATTTCTTGTCCAACACACTCGAATATGAGAGCTTGTTTGTATGGTTTAGGGTTGTTGTGGTAATTTAATCCTATTTTTTCACTAATATTTTACCTTCAACCAAACATAGACTTCGGAAACTTAAACCAATTTTTTTGGTAATATTTCGGCCTAACAAACAACATTTTTTAACTTTCATACCAAATTCACTTTCTCACCATATTCCTAGTAATTGTATTTCTCTGATAAATTCTTTTCTCCTCTACTAAACACTCACTTCAAGAAAATGCCACCCATTTACAGGTAGGCTAACACTCTAGATTAATTTAAGGTGTTGTTTGGTAGGGAGACTTTTTTGAGATGTTTGGGAAAGTAAACTTGGGAATTCTAATAACCCACGTTTGGTACAAGATTTGTAAAAATTATCCTAAGAATCCAACTTTTCCGGGTATTGGATCTATGTAGAAATTGTGTCTCAAATTACCATCCAAGAATACCACCAAATATGTGGTATTCTTGGAATGTGGGGTGATGGGAAAAGGTCACACAATTTTTCGGACAAAATTAACCCTCACAGACATTTTCAGTTTCCATGTTCATCGTCTTCCTTGCTCACAAAATCTCAGCATGAAAAGTTTTCAGTTTCCATGTTCATCGTCTTCCTTGCTCACGGACAAAATTAACCCTCACGGACATTTTGGGTTCTATATGTTTTTCTTTGATCTTTAGCCGTGATGAGTTACCAGTCGGATGCTTTCATTGGCCATGAAGATAACAATGTGGGTTAGATATTCTGCAGAAGTAAACCCCATGATACCAAATCTTCAATGGTTGCAAAGCCACAGTGTTTGCTAATGGGGCTACTGGCAATAGGAAGACATACCCAAGGAACAAAGCTCTACAAAAAATTGAAATCTGTAAACCATGCTTGAAAATGGGTTTGAGGTTATTTTTGTAAATTCTCCCCATATTCCCATTAATATTTTATCAACAACCAAACATAAACTCAATAAACTTAACCAATATTCTCGGTAATATTTTGACCTACCAAACAGCTTTTTGGTAACATTCCCGGAAAATTCGATTTCTCACCATATTCCCATAAATCATGATTCTAGGGTAAAAAAAAAAATTCTCCTCTACCAAATGCCACCTAAAAATCCTAAGTACTATTGTGATGAATTAGTTCTAAAGCAATGTTTTAAAACCCGAATTGGACCGGTCGAATTGATTTGGGTTTTGGTAATTTGATAAGGGCATCGGTTCAAGCTGGCCATTGGATCAGTCATATAGTTGAACCGATTTTGACCAAGTCAAACGGAACCCGACAGGTCTAGCTGTTTTCTCCCTTAAACCAATTTTTTAAAATAGGGAAATGATTTTTGTATATACTACAAATATTATTTTCTCTGTCACTTATAGAAAAAAAAGGAAGAGAGAAACTAATAAAGAGAGAGAAAAGATAAATGTGATGGACTCCACTACTATTTATTTATTTTTTGGTAGAAAAATAATTTATGTTGTTTTCCCTTTTACAAAATGAGTGAGGATATTTTAACTACCAAAAATTCTTACTACTAACTTACTACCCGTCACATCACCATTGGATCAAAGAGAGAGAATGTTAAAAAAATTTGAAGAGAGAAAAAATGTTAATCTAATGGTGATTAAATAGGTAGTAAGTTAGTCGTGGAACATTTTGGTAGTGAGAATATCCCTCATCTTTAAAAATTAGACAAAATATTTCAATTTTGACCGTGGCTAACCCATCCTATAAGTGAGCAGCGTTACCACTTACTATTAGGTTACCCTTAATTGTTGGTCAAAATACACCTTATAATATATTTATTATATAATTTAACATAAATTTAGGATAAAATATTCCACTTTTGACATTGGCTGAGAATGATTCCCACCACTTACCACTAGGCTACCCTTTTTTTTTTTTGGTAAAAGACCACTAGGCTACCCTTAATTATTAGTTAAAATGCATCTTATAATATATTTATTATATAATTTAATATAAATTTAATTAAACCGGTTGAACCAATAACCCAATGACCCAATACCTTAATCGAGTCAATGACCGGATCGAGTTTTAATACACTACGATAATTATTATCTTCCCATAAGGCTAACTGATTTTATATAGATAAAGGATAGATAGAGATAATAAATAAATAAATAAAAAAATATATATATATATATATATGAAAAAATGTAACTTGAAATTACTTCTCATAAGCTATAGAATTTAAAAAGTGAAATTTAAGAATTCCTCCTGGGTAACTAGCAAAGTTATTGTGGTCCGGGACAAAAAAAATTGGATGAGACTAAGGTTAAAGAAAGAGAGAAAAGGTTGAGAAGAGAGAAGAGGGAAAAAAGTTTTAATGCAGGTGTCAATTCTTGAGTGGAAGGACCACAGTAGTCCTGGATGATGTTAAAAAAGTCCCTGGGTAACAACAGCCCTCCAATCAAAAGGACTTTCGTAGACACTAACGCCTTAAACTGATCTGTTTTAGTGTAATATGTCGCGCGATTAGTTGAGAAACTTGACACTTTCATTTTTTTATATGTTGATGAAATTGTGTGATATCATTAGTTAGGAGTCATTACCTGAAAAGTGCATAAGGATTTTATGCTAAATCGATATTATAAAGGACTTTTTTTTGTTGGTAATATAAAGGCCTAAAGTCCAAATGACAGAAACTATAAAGCAATCCTACGAGTAAAATTAACTGCTGACATGTCATCTAACGAAAGTAAACTAATTCCATGAGGAGGTTTGTTAAATAGATATAAGTCTTAATCTTCGTTATGACCAATCGATAGTTGGACAATCAATCTGTCTAGGCATTAGCTTCGCTAAATCAGTGGGTAATTCTGTCATCCCAATCTCTTTGGAACCATGCTGGAATACGCATCAGAAGTTTCAATTCACCGGAAGCCAGTAACGATGTCACTCAAAATCAAAAGGAATAACACACCGGGTACACACAAGGCGTTACACTTGTACAAATAACATGATACATCATAACTGATTACTTAATAGTGAGCCTGATCAACTTAACACGTTGTATGTGTATCGGATCATGCTTTAAATCAGAATAAATTAGGTGAAGGAATTGTACAATTTTGTGCAAATTCTTATTTAGACACATTGGCCTGTTCCTGATTGCATTTTGTCTGGTACTTTGTTCCTTGGTACCTTTGGACTATTTTCGTGATGAATTCTAATTGACTGAAAATCTAAGCATATTCATCCTAGGAAATTGTAGTCTTCAGCAGGTAAATGCATCTCTCATGCAATACACACATTTTTTTGAAGTGAGTCCCATTATTTAATAAAATAAAATAAAAAAATTGTTGACACGGTTCTCCATATGTGTGCAGGAAAAATTGATGTCATCTGTAGCATAAGAAAATACAGCCCCATTGATTCTTGTATCCTGTGAAGGAAGCTAACATTATAAAATTTGATACCTGATGTGGCACTCCTCTTAATGAGATAAGAGGCTCTTATCTCAGTAATTCCATGCTTGAACTTTATAACACTTGATATAAGGCCGTTACTTTTGACAAATCTGTATTGTTAAGTTTCCTGTAAGTGACAAATCCATAGTTGTGCATTTATGGTTGAGGTATTTCAATTTCTTACATATGTCACATATTGACCGGCAATCTGTATTAGTGTTCACATTCTGGTTTTGTGCTTTACTAATTCATTGTGGGTGTTGAGTGACTGATTACGTACTTGTTACATTCTTTGTCTGGTCTGATTTAGCTATGACCAGTTAAGGTTTTGCACTGTGCAGTTAAAAATAATAATAATAATAAATAAGAAAATAAAAAAAATGATCTGATGGCCTGCATAAAAATCTGTTTGGCTGTTAAACTTGTTACCGGGTAAACCTTGAACTAACTTAACTAAATCTTGGGCCTTTTGACCTTGATAGTGTTGTATGTGTAATGTATCACCGGAATAATTTGTGGGTCAAAAGTTTTGCCAATATAATGCATTACAACGCGTTTAGGAAACTGACGCTTAAGGACATGATAGGATGCATGCCGCGTCTTGTACAGTTTTTTGGCACGGTCATCAATGTTCCTAAGACGTGATACCTTTCCTGTCACGTCCAAACGTGATACCTTTCCTGCCACGTCCAGTACAGCTTTTGGCACAGTCATCGGTGCTCCTAAGACGTGATACCTTACATGTCGCGTTCTGTATGTTACTAAAAATTGAAACAGAGACAAATCAAAATTACAGAATAATTTCTTAAAGAAAAGATAGGTAATTAATTAGGGTAATAAATAGATCAGTAACAATTGTGCTTCAAAAAAGAATGAACGAATTCATAGAGTTTTTTTTTTTATACATTTTTTTCTTTCTTTCTTGATAATACAAGTTAAGTTCCTTTTAAAATACATATCCTTAACTTACCAAAAATAAATAAATAGTACTATTTTGACTTTGAATAGTGGTTATTTCGTGTTAATATGTAATTTTTACTTCTAAAAAAATTGAGATATGTTCATATAAACTGTGGTCAGAAACAAAACAAAAAAAAAAAGTAAAAGAAATTTGGTTTAAGAGAATCGAATTTAATTTTGGGTAAAGTGTGTGTCGTTTTAAATGATGTAAAGTTGTGTCATTTTAAGAGAGAAAGAGATAGATAAAGGAGGAGAGAGTTGACAAAAAAAATAAAGGTGTGGGTCCCACTTCTTTGTGAGAGTGAAATGATATAAGTTGTGTCATTTAAAAGGATAAACATTTTTCCCTTTAATTTTTGTTGAAAAAAATAAATGCTGAGTCCATAACTTTTTTTTTTGTGTGGAGATAAATCCATAACTTGATGTATCGCTTATGTTTTATGGTTATATTAGTGGAGTTTTTTCTTGTTCTGTCTTTCTACATTTTTTTTAGGTTAACTCAATTTTAATTATTTTTTTGAGATGAGTTAGGTTTCTCCAATATTTCGATAAATTTTGATTCTTTGAACCGGCTATAGATTAATTGAGAGTGCAGAGTAGATCATGGATGAAAATATTTAATCATTTCTCAAAGGTGATATGGATTTTGCATAGAACGCGGCAAGTAAGGTATCACGTCCAAAATTTGTACTGGACGTGGCATGGAAGGTATCACGTCTTAGGAACACTAATAACCGTGCCAAAAAATTGTACAGGACGCGACATGCATCCTATCATGTCCTTAAGCGTCAGTTTTCCAACCACGTTGTAATGCATTATATTGACAAAACTTTTGATCCACAAATTATTTTGGTCATACTTTACACATACAACAGTACCAAGGTCAAAAGGCCTAAATCTTGGCTATGTGCTATTCCCAACAGCAAGATTTGAACACTGGTCATTGATTCCTTGGACACGTACTGCTTGTTTGTGAGACCATAAAGTTTAAAATCTCATTTTTTTTTATTAAGGAGAAAATAAATAAAAAATTGGAAAAAATAATAATTCTGTAAACATTTTTCCATGTTTTTCTTCCAGTTATTTAAAATTCTTCTCTTATATTTGGTTTTCTTTCTTTGGTCCCATTTAAATTCAATTTAAAATTAAAATTGCCACTTACAAAACAGAGAGCGGCCCAGTTTTTCTCAATACTAGAAAAGCCAAGCCCAAGTGCTACGTTTTGGGCAGGACCATCGCATATTAAGGGATTTAGCTCCATCAAACTAATCATGTACTTTAGACAAAAAAATAAAAAAATAAAATGTCCAAATATATATTTGGGAGGGATACGTAACTCAAAGGGTTGAAACTCAAAGAGTCTAGCAGTCAAACAAAATTTCATAATTTAAGTTTTGACTTGGATTAGTCTAATAATTAATTCAAAAAATTAAAATTTGTTGAAATATTTGAGAGATCAATTAACTTCAAAGAAAAAAATAGTAAAATACTGAAATCATAACTTAAATTAGGACATCTTTGTATTAAGATAGGGTATAGGACGGAAACGAAGATTTAAATGTTTTATAATAGGATAGCATTTGAAAATAAGATTTCAATTTCTTTAACAATTTATAATGCACAACGCATGTTAAAAAAATTATGATACATTAAAATTTTGATAAGGTATTAGAGTCACAAGGTTGTCTCCAAGCAAAATTTTACTCTATTATTTTTTTTATTTAATCGGCACTAATTAATTGACTAATTATATATAGATTATATTTGAAATGGTATTGATATGATAGTATCGACTAATATTGATTATATAATGCAGATATCTTGATTATAGGGATTTATAAAAGTAATATGGTAGAAAAAGTGATTGTGTTATGTTATAGAGATTCGTTTTGCGTAGTTGTTTTTGCTTCAAAAGATGTGAGCCCCATAAAATATTATGTGTATAAGAAACTTCAAATGATGAATGCAAACCTCGATTATATAGATTATTTGTGTGTAAATTTTTTTATTTTTTTTATTTTAAGAGAGAAAAGAGATAGATAAACAAAATATTATTTGCCAAAAAAAATAAACTATAAATTCAAAACCTCGATTATATAGATTATTTTCAACTTTATAACTTAAAATTTTGGGCCAATTGGATTGTTGAGACTAAGTTTTATTTTTCATGATCTAATAACATTCACCGCTGAGGTAACAAAAGCTATGGCTATGGCCTCCAAGCTGCTTTTGCGAAGAAGGCTCTTGCAACTGTCAAAACCCTCCTTATTCTCTTCTTCTTCTTCTTCTTCGATTCATGGAGCACGATTCCTTTCTGTAAAAGCATCAGAAATCGCGGGTCTTTCCAAGGAGAATGCCCATCTTCCTCCTCTCTCAACTTCTTCTAGAAGCTTCTGCTCTCGCAGTTCGAATCTTCTTGATGAATCTCAAGCCCCCACGACTATTGATTACCGGTATGACATACCCTTTTGTGTTTTTCGATTATATGTTCTTATTTGATTCCAGGAAACCTTAAAAAATTTCAAATTTAATTATTTTTAGCTGTTGTTTATTTAAGAAAAAAAAATTGAGCTTTCGAATTTCGGTTATTGGTTTGTTTATAAAAGTTTTAATTTTGAAATTCAAAGCATTCAAGGGGAAGGCTTGACATTGGGGTTTGTGAGTGTTGAGAATCCAAATGTCAGGCACACTTACTTGCTAATGTCTCAAAGTTTGTAAATTTTAATCCTATTGAAATAATTGTATATTTATTTATTTATTTTTATATGGATGGAAATGAATTTGCTAATAATTAATGTGAATGCAGTTCTCTACTGCAGGAGGGTGAATTTCACACACTGGCTGATTCCACAATTCATAGCCTACAAGAGAAATTGGAGGTATCTTTAGCATTGCTTTGTGTTTTGCACCAACTTAAATTTTTTTATTATGGTAATCACGGTTCCTGATACAAATCTTTCCCTTGTTTGACAAATATGCAATCGTGATAAAATTATGCTTAAAAACAATTTGTTTTGATTGGAGAATAGTCTTTGCTATGATGGAAACTTGACTGTCACAATGTATTCATTTCGTATTATTTAAACTGTGTTGGATTTTATTTTGTTTTGCTTGTTGCTTGGCAGGACTATGGAGACTCTGTTGAAATTGACGGATTTGACATAGACTATGCGGTGAGAATGCTTCTTTTTTGGGTGAATTAGTTATAAAATATTGATATAAAAAAAGTATCCTAAAACTTTATCTATTTTAGGAGACAAACATGAAGTTATCTTGTTGTAAGTGATTATTTCGAATAATCACGTTTATAACCATCTTTGTTTTTAAATGAATCTCGGCGTAGTTATTTGGTCTTCCGAAAAATAAATTGCTGTTTTAGTTTTTTTTCTTTTAAGATTTTAGTTAATTTCTTCCTGTTAGATTTAAGAAGTGGCTCCCTTGGGTAGGAGGTGTATTAATTGTTTCAACATGGTTTTCCTTTTCAGAATGATGTCTTGACTGTAAAACTTGGTGATCTGGGCACCTATGTATTGAACAAACAAACACCAAATAGACAACTTTGGCTCTCTTCTCCAGTGAGGTATTAGATTATGTGTGTTTATGTGTTATCTGCCTATGTATGGTTTGCTTCTTAGCTAAGAAATCTGTTTTTTTAATCGCTGGCCATCAGTGTCCATATATTATATTGCATGTGAATACTTCATTCAAAACTGTGCTAGCTTTGCTTACTTTATATGCTAATTACTGAATACTGAGTAGTTTTATCACAATCAGATGCAAATATTTCTTTGGATATCTTTATGTATGATGAACTGGAGAAAAGTGAATACGGAAACTCTGTAATTAATATAATCCTTTTGCATATTAACTTGTCTTATCATATTGGTGGAGAAGAAAAAAGCAAGGGTTGGTGGACTTCACATGAAATCTGTCATTGGTTTAATTTCTTTGTCTAAATTGTTCTCTGGGATAGTGTGGGGATATATGCAACATTTTATGCTAGGTTTCATTCACACATGTTTTTTTTTTTTTTTTTTTTCCTTTTAGGAAGAAAGTACTCACAACCTCTTACATAAACTGAGTCTGAGATCAATGATGGGTATCTTTGTTTATATTTTACTATTCTATTAAGATATAGGTTTATCCCTTTTGCATGTAGAGATGCTATAATATTATGTATCCAAAATATATTCAGACCAATCTAGTCAGTCATTACCATAAGAGATGGTATCACACAGTCATTGTATCTCCCCTCACTGCTATTTTGATCATCACCTCAATAAAGAAGCAACTATTTATATATTCAGCCGTAAGTGACATTAATCGATCGTAACTATTATTAAGAACCATTTCAACCCAAAACCTTAATGTGTTAGGTGAGGGCCTTTTTAAGGATTTATATTAATCTCTAACACACCCCCTCACACAAGAGCCCTTTGGGCTTGAAGTGTGGATATTGCACTAGCTCAATTTTTTTTATTGGTTTACCTTGTGTGTATTGTAATTCCACTCGAAAGTGGGGGCGGTGAGGATCGAACTCGTGACCTCGTGGTCACTCAGGCTCTGATACCATGTTAAAAACCATTTCAACCCAAAACCTTAAGGTGTTAGGTGAGGGCCTTTTTAAGGATTTATATTAATCTATAACAACTATTTCAAATGTCTTGTCATTTTGGAAGCCTTTGTGTGATTCCGAGGCTTTAAGTGTAGTTCTGTTTATTGAAGTGGAATAAAATTTGATCCTCTGGACATGCATCTTTTGCTGGAATAATGTTCTGCTATATCTTCTGTTTGTCTTCTTAATCTGCTGTATAGCCTGTACTTAAACTATATGGCCTTTGATATCGAACATAGGCCAAAATAGGTATAATAATCAAGATTGCATGTATATTAAATATTATCTACCTCTCTGTACATTTTCTAAGATCTCTTAGACCTGTCTAAAAGACTCCATCTCTTATGCAGTGGTCCTTCAAGATTTGATTGGGATCAGGATACTAAAACTTGGATTTATAGGCGGAACAAAGCAAAATTGTATAAAATTTTAGAAGTTGAGTTGGAGCAGTTGTGTGATAAACCTATTGTTCTTTCCTAAGCTGATGAGAAGGTGCCCTCTAATTTCGATTTTTGTTTAGAAGACAAATAATCAATGGGGCTTTGGAACATGTATTTTAAGCTCTCTCTTTTTTGTAATTCCTTTGCTACCTTTTATCTTACTGTATCAGATATATCTCTTCTTTTTCAGTCATGGAACGATTGTATCTTCTAAATAATCAACTAACAGAATTATTCACGTGGAAACAACTTTTGGCCCTCCTTAACCTTTTCTTCTATCGTGACTAATGATATGCTGAACCAAGCTTGTCATTATTTCTGAATAATTATAGCAAAGATAATATTAAGTTTTGCAATATTGCTATATTTTTTATGAAGAAATTGGTTCACATAGTGATGTTTATTATGTTGTACGATTTTCTTTTCAAGTAAGTTTTTCACAGAAAACTTATTTGTTATCTTTTTTTATCTCTTTTAATTGTTATATTGGATATATATGCGGCAAATCAACTTTTTTCCCCTACTTGGGATCTGTCCTTTTATACTGAATCCTAACAATTTATATTAATGATAGTGTTTATATATAAAAATGCAGGAATCAACGTTTCAGCCTTCTCCATCCAGAACTATTTTATCTTAAACTCCATCTTAAACCACTCTACAAACTGCTTGTTTTCTCACCATTGTTTTCATTGTTTTATTATAATGGGTACAAAAAACTATGTAGCTTATACTGTTTCTTTCTGTAAATGTAAGGAGTGGTATTTTAGCCTTACTCATATGCTTCTACTCCATACACAACTTCATTGCATACCACTGCACTGAACGTGTGTTCCTCTTGATTAGGTTAATTCTTTTATGAGATATAAAGGTAACTAACATTGTTTTTGTATCGTACAGGAAACTAATCAATCCTATTAAGGACATGTTTGATATAAGATAAGATAAGTTCTTAAGATCTGATAATATAAGATTAAATTTTTATACTATCCAAAATTTGGTAAACAATTAGATTCAATGCACCACCACCGAGGGCCAAGAGGTGTGAACCCGCTATGAGCCTTCCAGGTAAAACACTAATTAGGCCCTGTAAGTTTAAGATCATAACAATTGAGAGCTAAATTTGAATTTTGAGTGCATAAACAATTCAATTAGCAAGCCCAAATACAGCTTCAAGTTTAGAAAATCGAATTTTTAATATTAAAAAATTTAGAAAAAAGATAAGTACATTGAAAATTAAATTACAGTAAAAAAAAAAAAACATACTTTGTATTCTCTCTCGTATGTATAAATGTAGGACACGGGACAAAGACACGATACGACACGATGTTTCCGATACGTTAATTCTAAAAAATGTTAAATTTCGACACGTTAGGACACGTCTCGATATTAAATATTATTTTTAATTTATATAATGTATATTATATTTAATACTCAATAATTTAACAAAAAAATGAAATTATACTTATAACACCCATCATTTTGCAAAGAAACATAAGATATCCCAAATATTTGTATTCAACTCAATAAAATGGTAATAGTAATCCAATGAAATAATTTGAACTAAAAACGCAATGCAACGCATTTTGAACATTTTTTTGAATATCTACAACGCGTATGCCTTTAAAAGCGTTTTTGAAGTGTCGGTGCTTCATAGTGTAAGAGTGAAATTGAGCCGGGCCAGCCTATAGGGACCTACGGCTCGGTCTACGTCAGGTCAGATCTGACCTAGTATATTTCATAAAATAGGTCAGGCTTGGGTCTTAAAAAAGCTTATTTAATAAATAAACCATAAGCCAACTTTCACAAGGGCTGGCCTATAAACCTACATGTCAGTCTATATTGTACTATTTATTTTAGATAAAGTAAAATAGAATAAGTATGCATTGAAGAAAAAAATAAAAGATATAAATTTAATCAATTATAATTATTTATAACTTAATTATATTCGATTATTATTTTTATTCCTTATATAGATTGTGTATATGAATATATTAAAAGGTTTTTGGGAGAGGTTATACTTACTAAAAACATCATGATGTGTTTGTTGGATTCATGTAGTTATTTTAATTTACATAGTATGGATGTTTGTTAGATAAAATATATGTTATTTATTTTAAGTATTTTGTTTTTGAAAGTGACTTAAATGCAGATTGTGATGAGGTTTGTTGGATCCATGATCCTGTTTGGACGTTGAAATTGTGATTTATGGTTTAGCAACAAAATTTAAGTATTTTGTGAAGTTGATTGTTGGTTACGTTTGGAAGTTAAAAATTAACATGCTAAGGGGTTAGGTCATACCATTTGTTTTGTTTTTTTACAAACGGATCAAGTCAAGCTAATAGCTAGACTCATACTAAATTCGGGTTAGATCAAATTGAAATTTTTTCACGTAAATTTAAATTTTTCGAGAAAATTTGGCCAAACCCAGCCTATTTTCACCTGTAGCTATACAAAAATCTCATTTTTATTTTATTTTTTATTTTTTTGAAGATAAAAAAATCTCATCTTTTAGTAGCAAATTACTTGGGGGCATTGTCTCAGCCCCATCTCAAGAAGAAATGGGCGGCGCCGCCCCAAGGTTCCTCTTTCTCCTCACCACTCCCTTACCTCTTCTCCGCCACCACCACCATCACCACCGTAAGCTACTCTTCCTCTCTCCTTCCTTCTCCTACCATTTCCACTCTCTCTCTTCTTCTTTTTCTTCTTCTTTTTCTTCTTCTACCTCTTCCTCACCCTCTCCTCTTAAACTGAAACTAAAAGCCTCCCAACACCACCACCACCAACAACAACAACACGTTCACACCCAATCTCCATCCTCTCTCAGGACCGAACCCTGGCCCGAGTGGTCCACTTTTCTCTCCCACATCTCCTCCACCGGCTACGTCGCAACTGCTCCCGATGACGCCTTCGCCGCCGGCGCTGCCGGAGAGTTGTCGCAGCTTGTCCTGCGCCAGGCCTCTGCCTGCTTGGCCTTCGCTCGCGACCGACCCAACCTTCTAAGGTTTTTTTTTTCCGGAATTCCGATTCTCTGTTCCGAGTTTGTTGAATTTTGGTACTGAATTCACTGATTGTTGAATTGAATTGAATGGTTGTAGGTTGCTTTCAATGAGAGACATTGAGGTGGTGGTTGAACATGGCTCTCCCTTTCTGTTTCGAGAAGCTGAGGATTCTGTTAGGAGGATGAAGTCTTTTGTGTCCAACATTGATGCCAGTGTTAGTGTTAAGTTATTGTATTTTGCATTGCCTACTATTTCATTTTCTCAATGTTGCTAATATTACAGTATGCTATATCTTATGTTCGAAGTATTATATGCAGCAATTTTTATTTCTCTATGCCTTAGTTCATAGTGAGATCTTATGCGATATTTGGTATGAAACACTTTCTTTGGGGTTGGGGGAGACTACATGTTACGTACATCAATTTCTTCACTTTTCTTTCCTCTTAAATTTCCTGCATTGCACTTAGCCTTAATGATGATAAGTTCTCTTTTATGTTATGCTCTTTCAGGCTCCGTTGACTTTTTTGTAATGTGAACGGGTTATTTGTGTTTAAAAAGATAGGTTTACAACCTAATGATAGCAGTTCAGTCGACACATGAGAGTTGAGCAGGTGGGGGTGAGAGCATGTGATCGATCCTCGTCAGTACCATTGAGGGGTTTAGAGCCTTAATCTTGGACCCTCCCGAACTCCGGATTACTGGGGGGATAATCCCCAAAAAAAAGAAGAAGAAGTAGATAGATTTACCTTACCTCTATTACTTTTATTCAAGTTTATTTACTGGTCCTTTTTAATATCCTTTTACTGTTATCATTTATTAACACCATAAGATCCGTAACTATGTAAGTAGCATTATGTTTATGGTGCATACTACCAGAAACTCGAAAGCAGTTTAAAAAAACATGTGGTGGTTGGACTTTTTGACTATGTAACCTTTTCTGAAATGCTTATCTCTTGTGGGTCAAAAGAAATGTAGAAAAGCAGAGATTGCCTTGAATCCTGAACTTCTGCCTAGGCTCATCTTTTCAATTCATTCCAAAATATTTGAGAAAGCATATGCATATTATATGGAACGTACCTTCTTTCATGTCTTAGTACAATATCAAATTTTGACAATTGCATTAAAGCTGTTGCTGATCTAGTTGTGCTTGATATGTTTTTCATAGGTGTTGGACACTGATAGAGCAAATATGGTTGATCTAATGAAGTTTATGCTGAGTTATGCAATTAACCCATTGGTCTCTTCGGAAAGGAACAGTCTAAATAACAGAGATCTTGTTGAATCATCTGTGAGAAATTTGTTTGGTGAACTTTTCAAGCTGAGTTATAATGCACCTGCACCTAACTCTTCTTCTTCAATGCAAAGTCAAATGCCTGGTAGATTTGGACAGAAAATGCCTCCTAGACAAAATATTGAAATGAAAAGGGGTGATTGGATTTGCCCAAGGTAATTTGTTTTTTAATTATTTTAAATTTTTACTTTTGAGTCTCAGCAAACTAAATTACTTGTGTAATACTGGAACACCAAGGTGACTGGAGCGATTGTCATTGTAATTTTGTTTCCTCCATTATTATACAACATTCTGATAAGCCGCCATATTCTTTTTCTAATATTGTGCAGGTGTAATTTCATGAATTTTGCAAGAAATATTAAATGTCTTGAGTGTGAGGAAGCAAGGCCAAAAAGACAACTGGCTGGAGGAGAATGGGAATGTCCTCAGTAAGTATTTTCTTTCCTTTGAAATGTTTTTCGCCCCTAACCTTTGATATAGACATCCAAATAACAGGATTTTCATTTTCAAGGTGTGATTTCTATAATTATGGGAGGAATATGACTTGCTTAAGATGTGATTGCAAGCGGCCTGGACAAATATCTTTGGATGCCAGCAATACCATGTCACATACGGGTTATGGAAATACAGACAATTCTAATACTTCAGATGTTGAGGCTAGGTTAGCTGCTAATGAAGAGAAGGCACAGCGTTGGTTTAGCAAGGTTTCTCAACTAGACAGCAGTGCTGACATTAACAGTGTGATCACAGATGAAGATTTTCCTGAAATAATGCCATTAAGGAAAGGAGTAAATAGATTTGTTGTGAGCACAAGGAAAACTCCATTGGAGAGGAGGTTGGCCAATGCTGAATACAAGAGAAACTTGGGCAATAATGGCGTTCCTGGGGTTGAGGATTTTATAGCTGGGGAGTCAACCAAGCCCCGTGATACCCTGGATGACATTCTAGGTCATTCAGCTAGCTTTCCTCAATCTGACGATAAGAACATTGTTGTTGAACAAAATATCAGTAGTGACAGCCGGCCTTCAGGGAGCAACTATAGTACTGTTCCTCCAGTTCAATTGTCTGCAGATATGCTTGCCCAAAAGTCTGAGAACTTGCTAGCAGAGGAGAGCAAAGAGGTGGTATTAAACACTGATGTTGAACGTACTAGTCTGGGTTACAGTTCACAGCTTTCTAATAATTCTACAAGCCAAAATGTCATCAGGGATGGGGACAAAGAGCAAGCTGAAAAATCTGAGAGGTGGTTTAGAAAGGTTGCTGAGCTGAATGGTGTTGAAGATTTAACCAGTGCAATATCTGATGAGGATTTCCCTGAAATAATGCCCATGCGTAAAGGAGAAAATCGATTTGTTGTTAGCAAGAAAAAAGATCGCTCTTTGACTACACCAGCATATAAGAGACGTATGGCCATGGAGCAATCTGGCGATACCAACTTTGTTCCTTTTGTCCCCTTCCCCCCAGATTACTTTGCCAAAAATGACAAGCAACAGGCAGATTCAACAGACAGATCGAATGTCGAATCATCTATAGTATCTGAGGTGGTGTCAGATAAGCCTCCAGGGATGTCAGATGATGCTAGAGCTGGACCTGGACTGAGTCCAAAACCTTCTGAACAGAGCTCAAATAACATTCATGTTGGTTCTATTTATGAGACAACAACCAGTCGAAACTCAAGCCAGAGTTTTAATCAAGAGGATTCCGAGCAGAGCAGGAAAGAAGATCCTGTGCCAAATTCAACAGGGAGTTCATCTTTGACAGAGAATTCATCCCCAACATCTGAGAACCAGAGTGTTAGAGCACAATGGACAGGAAAGAGTTTGGAGGGTTCAGCAGTGAGGGAACCGGATCCTTTGGACATGTCAGAGGAGGCAAAGGCAGAGAGGTGGTTCCGTCGTGCTGCACAGATTAAGGATATCTCTGAGCTCAGTCAGATTCCAGATGAAGATTTTCCTTCAATAATGCCCATGCGCAAAGGGGTGAACAGATTTGTTGTGAGCAAAAGGAAAACACCATTGGAAAGGAGATTGACATCTCAGCAGTACAGAAGAAATCTTCCTATTGTGAGCTCAGATCCGGTTAAAAAAGAAAATGAAGGTAGCTGAAGAATAGTAACATGTGTTTCATTTTTCTATGTTATGTTAAAATTTTACTGGCAAACATTAAAAAAGTATAAGGAAGATGGTGGAAAATACTACTATTTGAAACCTTCCATGGTCACCTGTAAGAGAATTTTGACATGAGTTATTTATCTCTGTTGAGGTGACTTGCTTTATATTATGTCGGGGACTAGCTTGTCAAATTTCAGAAATCAGTTATGTATTTAAACCTAGTTTTGGAGTCAGTTTTTCTATCTGGAATGGGGAAATAGATTGAAAATACAAGTTTTAGGATTATAGACAAGTGTGATTTTTAATTATGTATTAATATTAACTATCTTTGTTTATAATAAATATTTGCTTCTTCTTTTTTTCATAATAAGTTATTTCTTTCACTTGCTATATAATGAAAAGTTTGCTTCTTTTTTTAATATATGTTGTATAAGGTAACTAGGTAAGGTATTAATTGGCCTCAATTATAAAAACATTGTAAGTGCAGTAACTAAATTATTCTTTATTAAATCTTTGAATTATTATTATTTTATTAATATATATATATATATATATATTTTGGTATAACTCGACACATATTTTTCCTCCGGCCACCTTGCCCTTAATATATGTTGGAATAGCAGGTGCAACTTCGCTACCGAGGAAGGATTAATTCCCCTCAATTATAAAAACATTGTAAGTGCAGTAACTAAATTATTCTTTATTAAATCTTTCAATTATTATTATTTTATTAATACTTTTCTTATGAGGTACTAAATGATAAGGATATAATTAAAAAAAAAAAAAAATACTCTGTTGATTTTAAAAGTTAATTCATAAATTGAAACAAAATAATTCTTTTTAAGATTTGTTAGGGAGTTCGAGGATCTGTAGCTTGGTGCAGTCTGGATAAAACAGAACAAACATTCGTGGAGTGTATGATAATGGGAAACAGGCCATAATTATTTTTGTTAAAATATTGATTTATCACTTTGATTTTACGTTTTTATGATTTTTTTTAAATCAAAATGATTTTATTAATATTTCAAACACTTTTATATTTTTTTAATTTTTTATGATTTTTTTTACACTACAATTTTATATTTTACGATTCTTTAATTCTTTTCCAATTTTACTTATGATCTCGATTTTAACAACATTAGTTACAACAAATCAACTTTGTGCAATTGTTGTCGCGGTAAAATAAAATTTTCCTTCTTAGGATGACAAATATTTTCAGTCTAAGGCAATACATAGGAAAAATTCTTGTGTGTAATTTTAAGATAATATTACACAATCAAAACATTACACGGGACAGGGAAATTAAATGTATGTTACAACTAAGTTACATTCAAAATTAGATCCTAAAATTTCTTGCTATTCTTTTCCAATAAGGCAATAATGTAAGGATAGGATATTCTTACTATTAATTTTTTCTACTACCATTCTACTACCACTCTAATCATCATTGGATTAGATGAAAAATTGAATGAAGAGAGAAAAAAAAATATAACTTTTGAATCTAACGATGATTAAAGTGGTAGTGGAGTGGTGATAGAAGAAATAGGTAGTAAGAATATCCTACCCTATAACCCAAATAGCTGACAATTGACATGTGATTATGAGGAAAAAAAACAAATGGAAAACACGGGTGAGCCCCAACATGTATATCGCAAGAAACAAAACAACGAAAGAAACAGACAACAGTCGTTGGCTATGTTCTGGATTGTGTTAAAACGTCGTGATTGGTGACCGTGAATGTAGCACAATATTGAATACTACGTGGCCGAACCTCAATCACCATTTCATATATTCTTCTCCAATACGTTTGTTCAATTTTCTACACTCTAGAAACCTAAGAAAGTTTTGTTCATGTATTTTTGAAGCGAAAAGTAATATTTATAAATTTTTTATTTATAAATTCTTATGAATATATTAAATATTTTTTTAGGTACTCAACAAAAAATATGATTATCATTTTAGTTCTTTATAAAAAAAATTAATCATATGATCTCTATGAAATTCAAAATAAATTCATTTAGTACTTTTTAAGGACTAATGTGAATCTTTTTTAAATTTATGAAGGATTACGATTTCAACTAAATTATTTTGATGTATTTTGAGAGATTAATTTTTTTTATAAGGGACTAAAATGAGGACTATGTTTTTTTATTAAGAACCCAGAAAATATTTACTCTAAATTATATTATGTATTTCGAAAAATATACTTTCGTGTGCTTCGCAGAATATACACCGTAATTTATAAGAATTGGTAAATATAATTTTTTTTTTAACGTAAGCAAGCACGTACTTTTGACATAAGCACGTGAATTAGCTGTCAAAGCATATATGGCCAATAAATCAAGTTTACGCTATGTGTCTTTTGTACAAGAATATGTTGTTTATCAAAGAAAACAAGATTCTGGTTTCAATACAAAGACCATGTCTCTAGCAGTTTCCTCACCAAAATGGCTAAGCAATTGTGCTCGAGTACTCTACTCAATCATATGTTTCGTTGTTTTCCTCATATTTGACTTTCTTGATGCTGTTTTCTGCGTTATCTATAGATACCTTGATGAACGCATTGAAGGGGAGGCCTCCCCTTGTTGCTGCTCTAACAGTAAAAGGCAAAAGAAGAAGAAGATTTATGTGACAGATGATGAAGATGATGATGGTCTATCAGATAGCCTGTATGAAAGGAAGAGCATTTTCAGAGAATTGGGTTTCCTACTATTTGGTAGAAAAAGGGAAAATTCCAATAGAAAATGTGATAAAGGTTTTGGAAGATCAGTGAACCGTTGGTCTGATTGTGGGTGTGAGTCTTGCCTTTCATGGGTGAATGATGGTGATTATAAACTTCATTTTGTTATGAGGGAGCCCTTAATGGGTATGGTAATTCTACTAGTTTGATTGTTCTTATTGTTTGGTAATCTTGATATATATAAAATCATTAATATAGCCTCACTCAACAGCTTTAAGCTTTTGTGTTGAATTGATTCTTTACATGGTATCATAGCCTCGTGTCCTGGGTTTGATTCTCACCGCCCCCACTTTCTTGCAAGTGGAATTTCTTTCTTCACATAGGTAGGTGGGCCTGTGCATTATCCACCCTTCAAGTCCAGTGGGCTCTCGTGTTAGAGGGCGTGTTGAGATATATAAAACCATCAATGTAGCCCCATCCAACAATTTAAGCTTTTGGGTTAAATTGGTTCTTTACACTTTTTATGTTTCTATGCATTCTTCTATGTAGCTGATATTATTACCAATTTATGTTTGACAGACACTGGTGAGAATTGCAGGGGATACCCTTCTGAGAATGTTATATTCTTGCATGGATTTCTTTGTTCTTCCTCATTTTGGTCACAGACAGTGTTTCCACATTTTTCTGAGAATGTAAATCAGAACTACCGTTTGATTGCAATAGACCTGCTGGGATTTGGCAAGAGCCCAAAGCCAAGAGATTGCTTGTACACTTTGAAGGATCATGTGGAAATGATTGAGAAATCTGTGATTCAACCATTGCAGTTAAGTAATTTCCATTTGGTTGCACACTCTATGGGTTGCATAATTGCATTGGCCTTGGCTGCAAAGTACCCCAAGAGTGTAAAATCAATCACCCTTGTTGCACCTGTAAGTACCTTACATCCAAACTGGATAATGCTTTTAAGTTTTAGGAATTGAACTGCTCAGAACCAAATTGATAATTTTTTGTGCAATATATTTATTGAGAAAGAGGGGAGTGTTAAAACTGTTCTTTTGTAATTAAAAGGTCAAGGGTTAAAATCTCTAGTCTCTTTGCAAATATACACATATAAGAAACAATCTCTTTACAAATATACATAGATAAAACTGTGTACAAAGATTGCTCTCACCTCTACCATTCCTAATAGGGTCTAACGGGAGATGGTTTTTATAATTATTCACAATTAACCTTGGAATCAATGCCATTTGCATTCTGCAGTCAGAATAAGTGTTTTATTTTTTAATCTTTGCCTAATAATATCTCCTAATTTCTCCATTGTCCTTATGGTTTTGGTTGCAGCCATACACTTCTTCTGAGGGAAACAATGCTTGTTTAAATGCACTTGCAATGCTTGCAGGAAAAAAATTGTGGCCCGCATTATCATTTGGTTCATCATTTATGTCATGGTATGAGCACTTGGGTCGAACTGTTTGCTTTGTCTTTTGCAGAAACCACAGGATATGGGAGAGGATTCTAAAACTCATTACTCGCAAGAGGTAATAAAATAGAACACACCACATATTTCTAGTTTCTTGCTTATATTGCTAAGGACACATAAGAGATGATAAGCATGTCTTTCTTTAATTTTTTCAGGGATCTTCATTTCTTGACCATAGACTTGACTAGGCACACACATCAATCGGCTTGGAGTTCCATGCATAATGTGATATGTGGGGGAGCCAAATTTATGGATAGTTACTTGATAATTTTGACCAAAGGTGGAGTTAGAATAAATGTTACTCAAGGTGATAAAGATCAAGTTGTCCCAATGGAGTGTTGTAGTAACTTCAAGTTGAAGGCTCCAAATGCTGAAATTAACATCATTGCAAATGCTGATCACAGCACTGTAATCTTCGGCAGAGAGAAGGAATTTGCACATAGTCTAGAGCATACATGGACATCTTGCTGTTGATAGAAGTAAATTTCAATGGTGAAACATGGGAATTTCTTGGGTTATTGGTGAGTCATGTAACTTTAGTCCTTTGGAGTTAGGGATATGTGTAGAAGTTGTGTAGAATGGATTAGAGTTATGTGTAATGGATTGGAATCATTCACATTAAATGTTGAATGAGAAATGAAATAGAAGAAAGATTACAACATAATCTACATATAGGAAAATATTTGCGCTAGATTAAAGGATAAAAATGTAAAATAATAATAGACTCAACCAGGCCACTCAACTCAAGTGTTAGGATTAAATGCTTATAATTGGGTAAAAAGGGCAGAGAAAATGCCTCGAGCTAATGTTCAATCCAAAAGTAAGCTGTTGGCGCTACGTTTTATATATCTAAAGTAATCAACATAATCTACATATAGGAAAAATTTGCGCTAATTAAAGGAAAAAAGACCTTATACTTATTAATCAACACATAACTTTATTTCTTTATAGTGGTAATTTAGTTAGTAACTAAGAAGTTGAGTAAGTGAAAAGAAAAGAATTTTGACTTGAATCCCACATGTCACATTTTGGGAGAGTTTAAATATTTTCATTAACTTATCCCGCACTCAAATTAGTCTCATAACCGGCATAAAAAATCAAAATTTGTGGGAATATAGGGAGAAACTAACTCCGCTTTAGGAGGTAATTAGAATTGTAATAATAATAATAATAACTTTATTTCTTTATTCATTTGACAATGCAGAATTCCATATTAAGCGGTGGATGAACATGAGAGGGTGCACGTTGGCGCGCCAATGGACCGAGCTATTAAGTATTAAACCTCATGTAATTTGTTAGCATAATTTTTTTTTCCTAAAACCCCGAATCCCTAACATTTCCAGTGAGATTCCACATAAATATTCAATATCCAAATAAGAGGAAGGATATTCTTATTACCAAAATTTTCTACTACCAACTCATTATTTATCTAATCACCATTGAATCAACATTTTCTCTTTTTTCAAAAACTTTTTACATTCAATGGTGATTTTTAGTACATCAGTAATGACTTTATCATATTTTGTAAATTTTTTTTAATAATAGATAAAAAATTCCAAATAATATTAAATTTGCGTCAATAGTATGTATTTGAGCGTAACTGCGTAAGTTATCTAGACATCACATGTAAAGTTTTTCACGTTTAGTATGGTGTCTTTAAAAAAAAAAGAAGTGTAATTCTTTTTCATTTAGCAATAGTAGGCATTATTTTTATTATATCATGCAATTAATGCACTTTATAACATAACCAAAATAAAGTCTTTTATTTGATAAAAAAATTAACAATAACATTTTAACAATTATTTTTCATTAATTTTTTTCTCGTTATTATAAAAACATTATTTTATTAATTTTAAAATCAATGAGGTTGAAATTGATAAGGACGAAAGAGTATTTATCGAAGAAAATAATTAATGAGAGGGTCAAACCGTCAATTTGATAATTTATAAAAAGAATTGAGCTGTATATAATCCAAATATTTAAGATATTTAATGGATTTGATAGGTCATAGGTCTATAAATAATGAACAATTTTTCAAAGAGAAATGCAATTGAAAAAGAAATTATAAAACTTGATTATAAATTATTAAGATTTAAGTATAATTGTTGAATAAGTCTAAGGCTAGGAGTAAAATATTCATACGTTCAAGAGTTAACATATTTTGATTAAAATTTGAACAAAAAGTATCTAACATCTAAATAAAAGTATTTAATATATATATATATTTTTTAAACCATTTAATTTTTTTAAGTAGTTAGTAGTTAAGATGAAATAATAAAGGATTCTAAATATTTCTTATTGATTAGCCTTTTTCTTTAACTAAATAAACTGATATTATGGTCAAATTAGGCACCCAGCATACAAAATAAACTGAAGTGTATCTTCTTGTAAATCTATTAATGGAATTTAATATGATGTGCTTTTGAAATCTAATGATCATGGCAAGAGCTGCATTTCGTTTTGAAGAAACTACTAAGTATTTTTAAAGCAAGAAAAATATTTGTGTATGTAATTAACATCATCACAGTTACGTGAGCCATTAGCCCATTATTATTTTATATTTTAATAATATTTTTAAATGTTATAATTGAACTTATGGATTACATTCAGGGTTTAGGGTTTAAAAGATATAAATCTTTACCTTTTGAAACAATCAGAGTGTTTGGTAGCTGGATTTTTTTGAGAATGATAGAAAAGTGGTAGATGAGATTCACAAATGACCATGTTTGATATGGAGTAGGAAAAATTTGGCTAAGAAAAAAATTTTGATAAGGAAATTTTTGTAGTGTAAAAATGAAGGAAAATGGCCACTTGGAAATACTACCTTGATTGTGGTATTTTTTGATTTCCCCATCAAATTCAAATTTGTAGAAATTTTACACCAATATTTTTCCGGTAATATTTTGACCCGCCAAATATTTTTTTTTAAAACTTTATCATAAAAATCAATTTCCAACCTTTCTTATTATTTTCCCAATAATTCTATCTTTCTGATAAAACTTTCTTTTCCTCTAAAACGTCCGATAATTTCTTTTATACCATTGCGAGCAACTCCAAATAACGTGGCAAGCAAGGAAAATAATTGTGGAGCAATTTAATTTTTTATGGGATATATATTTATCATGTAGACACAATTTGGATGGGTCGATTGGTTTTTTACACAATTATGGGATATATAATTGTTTTTTATGGCATATATATTTATCATGTAGACACAATTATGGGATATATATATAATTTTTTAACAAGTAGACACAGATTTGGATGGGTCGATTGTTTTTTTTTTTCTTTCTTGCTTCCACTTCCTCTCTCTTTTGTGCTTGTGTCTACAATTTTTTTGTTTCTGTGACATGATAAATATATATCCCATCTTTTATACCAGTTAACATGTTAACTATAATAATTTATATATAGGATTAATATTTACCTGGTCATATATTGTAAAGTTGTTTTGGGTTGGGAGAAAAAAAGAAATATAATAATAAAAATTAATATAGCTTCAAAATATATTAAAATTATAAAAATACATTTCTTCCAACTATAAAACAATATTATTTTGAGGTCACAAGAGAAAAATTATTCCAATAAAAAAGATACATATTAACCCATTTATATTTAGTATTAAAAATATATTTAAAGTGAAAAAATGCATTAACCTACCTTAAGTGAGTAATGCACATGGAAACAAACTGGCTATTTGACGATTGTATCCTTTTGTACTAAAATAAATATTACTTTGTCCCCGTTCCAAAATATCTTATCAATATGTCCTTGTTTGTCTGTTGACCAACCTATATACTCGAGTACATGATTAAGATACTTGTATTTACTGTTCCACACAATACTCGAGTATATTTCGTATTCTGGGTTTTTTTTTTTTACATTTATTCGAGTATAGGACCCAGATACTTGAATATTTACTGTTCCACGCAATATACTCGTATGTGTCATGTACTCGAGTAAATATTTAAAAAAAAATCTTCTGGAATTTTCCAACACGTAGCTCATGAAAAATTATATGGAATAAAAAAAAGCATTTGATTCGGACACCCGAGTCAAAAGTTATGAACTTTCAAAGTTTTATTTTAAAATTTCCAAAATTTTGTAATGCCAATAGATTTTGTGATACCCACAAAGCTCTCCCTCAAGTCTACCCGAGTCAAGTCCACAATATTATGAGTACATGATTATAGAAACTTATTTGATCGAAAAAATCTTGTGAAAAAAAAATTAATCATAAAACCTCGAAATCAGGTATTTTTTTTTATTCCATATAACTTTACGAGAGCTGAGCGTTGGCAAATTCCTGGAGGATTATTTGTTAGTGTTAAAAAGTAAAAATTTAAATAACATCATTCGCAAAAAGATAAAATATGCCAAACGGGGCATAAAGAATAATTTTTTGGGAAATTCCACTATGAAGTTTTACAGTAAAATCTTCAAAATTTTGTAACGAAAATAGGTTTTGTGATACACTTAAAGCTCTTCTTGAGGTCATCGGAGTCAAGTCTAATATTATGAGTATATGACTATAGAAACTTGTTTGATCTAAAAAATATGATCTATATGAAGTTTTACGGTTAATTTTTTTTTTTTCACGAGATTTTTTGGATCAAATAAGTTTCTATAATCATATATTCATAATATTGTGGACTTGAATTGGGTAACCTGAGGGGAGCTTTGTGGGTATCACAAAACCTGTTGGCATCACAAAATTTAGAAATTTTAGATAAAACTTTGAAAGATTATAAATTTTGACTCGGGTGTCCGAATTAGGTATTTTTTGCTGGGATATGATATTATAACAACCAAATAGGGTTACAACCAATGTTATTACCAACCTATCTTACCGTTAAATTAGTGATCTTATCAGACGGTCCTGATTTAATGTACATATAGCCCTCTTTCTCCATTTTTCTCCCTTCCCCTCTCTCTCTCTCTGCCCATCACCACTGCCGCCGCCCATCATCCGCTGTCGAGCCGCCGCACTCTTCCACCGCCTCGCCGCTGCCGTTACCATGATCAACATGTGCAATAACAGACATGTTACGGGACGAAGCTCATCCGCTGTAAATTTGATTTTCATTATGAGTTCAGTGACGGGAGAAAGAAAAATATTACCAACAAAAGCTAATCTTGAAAAGAAAGTAACTTTTTTAAGAAAAACATTTGTAATCTGATAACATATAACAAAATTTCATTCACAAGTATTTTTTTCTAATAAAAAATTGAATATATACGAATCCCGTGCAATGAACAGGAAAAAAAAATTAGTCAATAGTATGAGCTTCGTAAAGAAAGTTACTTTCTTATGCGACGAAGCTCATACCTGCGGCGGGGATGCGGTGGAAGAGTGCGGCGGCGGATGATGGGCGGTGGCGGTGATGAGCAGAGTGAGAGAGGAAAGGGAAGAGAGAAAAGGGGAGAAAGAGGGCTATATATACATTAAATCAGGACCGTCGGATACGATCACTAATTTAACGGTAAGATGAGTTGGTAGTAACATTTGTTGTAACCCTACTTCGTTGTTACAATATCCTACCCATTTTTTCTTCCACGTAACTTTTCAAAAGTTACACATTAAAAAATTCCCTAAGAATTTTTTTTTGAATATTTACTCAAATACAAGACTCATATACTTGAGTATATCGCGTGGAACAATAAATACTTTAGTATCTAGGTCCTTTACTCGAGTAAATGTTCAGAAATTTTCAAAATATGAAATATATTTGAATATAAGGTCATGTACTCGAGTATATGAGTTGGACAACGGTCAAATAGAGACATATTGATGAAATATTTTAGAACGGGATAAAATGATATTTATTTTGATAAAAAAGGCCACAATGTCAAATAGGGGAAAGAAACTTCTTAATAGAGTTGTCTCAGAATTAGTCACGAATTAGTCACTTTTGTAGTTACTAGCTCCCTGTTTGCACTCAAAGGTTATATATAAGGTAGAGTTGCTGTCTGTGGCGAAGTTACAAAATTTTCTGAGAAGAGCGAAGGGTTAATACACAATTAGATTAAAAATTCTTGATAAATTTTCTTTATACTCGAAGAATAATATGAATAAAATTGAAATATTAAACTTGGATGAGAAGGTAAATTTATGATTTTTAAATGAGCCCAAGCAAGATAAAGGCATGTACAAAATCGAGGGATAGTGGTCCTTCAAAACCCCTGCCTATCTATCTAAACCACTTGTGGCTGCTGTACTATTCATGAGTTTTATAATTTTCATTTAATATAAGAATTATAACTTTTCTATATATCTTTTAATTTTTGTGCTGATATGGGTCATACATATAATTTTTTCTAACATATGCATCTCACATATTTTTTATCTCTACAACATGAGATTTCAATTCTTCATGAGAAAAATAAAACTCATTATTTATATTAAGGTATTCATACCCTTGGAAAGAAAACACCGAAATAATTCTCCTTGTGGTTGGTTGGTGTGGTGGAGTGGAGCGACCGTTGACGTGGAAAAGCGGATCAAAGGCCAAACCATTTGCGCCTACCGTATGGGTATTGGGTACCAAACTGAAAGCCTTGAAAACAAAACCACGTGCCTGCCTACTTTATTTATTTATTTTAAAATTAATATTATTTGAAATTGAAAAATACTTAATTTAATTTCTTTACGTATTTAATTTTGAGGAAGGATATTCTACTAAAATTTTCTACTTTACTAAATTAATCACCATTGAATCAAAGAGAGAGAATATTAAAAAGTTTTTGAAAAAAGAGAAAAGGTTGATCCAATGATGATTAGATAGGTAGTAAGTTGGTAGTAAAAAATTTTGGTATTAAGAATATCCCTCCTCTTTAATTTTTAATAAATTTTAATGTTTCTATGTCGACACATTAATCTACTTATAAAACATAGACACATTTGGAATATAGAACATGATATTTTTACATATCAGATGAATGTTTTATAATATTTTTATCGTTAATTTTTTATATACATATGAATAACTATGATGATTTTTGTTAGATATATTAATATTGTGTCATATTTGTATCGTTTTTTTGTAATCATCTATAATTTGACAATAAATTAATATAATATATCATTTTAAGATAATTTGATAGTGTATTGTGACATTTGTTAAATAATACTTTTAAAAGAGAATTTAATTTTAATATTTTCAAATTGCATTTCAGCTTATCGAAATGATTATTTTATATTAGATTATTCACACGAGTAATTAATAATTAAGTCATTACTAACCAGCGCAAAAATAATGTACCAATTCTGATGTAAATATACCAAAATTGTTGATATATAATATCTTTCTTCCGGACAAATATTTGTATCTCAAAATCACTTTTATTTCACCAAAAATGAAAGAAAGCTCAATGCAAAATTAAACAAAGAGAAAAACAAATCACAATTATTTAAAAAGTTAAATGTTTTTTTCTCAAAAACATTTAATATGCGACCTATCACATAAGTTGATGCCATTCCTTTGAAAACTACACAAGCTTATCCCTCATTTTCAAAATACCAATTCAATTCAAGGTCAAACATCAAAATTGAGAAGAAAAAAAAAATTGCTACTTGAAAATACATATTGTTAAAATATATTTTTCTATTCTTATACATGAGACTCGTTTTAAATTTGACTCGTGTATTAATTGAGCATATATACGTGGATAGATTATATTTACTATTATTTTTTCTTAAAGCTTGTTATTGTTGAATCAAAATTAAATCAATGACTCTCATTTGATATTATTTTGTAATCTTTGATTTAATTTTGTTCCAATAATAATAAAATTTATAATAAGAAGAGGTAAGAAAAAATAATAGTAATTATATCCTCCCTATATATATATATATACTAAAAAAATTTAACCTTTGACTTTTGCAATTATGAAGATTACAACTTATTAGAAATAATTAATTAATTAATAAAAAATGATCCCATAAATTATAAGTATTAAATTCACGAAAATTAACAATCAAAATTTAGTGTAAGACTTGTTATTTTTATGCAAATGTAAGTTGATTATATATGAGAAAAGTATTTCTCTAGTTATTAGAGATAAAATTATCTCTAGTGAAGCTTACAAATTTTTTTTTTTTTATATATATATATATATATATATATATATAAAAAATATATATATATATATATATATATATATATATATATATATATACAAAATACATTGATTTCTGCCCCAAAACGACGTTATTTGGAAATAAATAAGATAATTAATAAAAATAATTCCTTTATCCATTATATATAGGGATTTATTAATCTCCTTAAATAAAAGATATCTTATCTCATGCATAGAAATAAATTATATGAGTTTCACTATTTAAAAAAAAATAAATGGCACAATTTTTTATACCTCACTAGCATAAGATAATTGTGTTATATAAAAGAAGACAATTGTTTGTTTTGGTGAAACAAAAGGAGACAATTTAAACCCTTATATATATATATATATATATATGGGTTTATCTCCATTAATTGCAGAGGTCTTTTACCCATTATATAGAGATTTATTAATCTCCTTTACATTTTGTGGGGTCCGCAACAAAAAAAAATAAAAAAATTCTAACACGCAAAAAATAAAAATAACATTACACAATTTTTTATTCACTAGCATGAATAATTGACTTATAAAACCCTATATATATGTATTATTTGTCATGTGACTTATATAAAGTTTTGTCCAATGATCCAATCTACTCTTCATAATTATATAATAAAAAATATATATATATATATATAATTATAATATTTTTTATTTTTACTTCTTCAAGAACATTGACACGGAGAAAAAAAAAATGTACTCCCCAGAATTTATACGGACTGACTAGACAAAATTTTATAATCAATAACTGAACAATATATGAAAATGATTTGAGACCTGATTTGTCCTCTTGAAGACAGAAGTGGGTAGTTGCACCAGTTCCCTTACGGTCACAATCCTTCCTCTGAAATCCCATTAGCTCACTCTTTTCACCTACCAATAACCCTTTCTCTCTCTTATATTTCCCATTTGTTTCTTCACTTTCTAGTTTCTCTCCTCCATCTACTCACACCCATCATTCATTCAATTCAAATCATGGATTTTTTGCAAACACCAGAAAATCAGATACTTGTGGGTGTGGCCGTGGCTCTCGTAGCCGTTGGGGTTGGTGCTATTTATCTCTATTCATCTAAGAAGCCCAAAGGTTTGATCTTTTTCATCTTCATGTTTTTCCCATTTGAAATTCTAATTCTACCCCCTTCTGCTTCGATTCATGAACAAGGGGCGATACTCCCAATGTGTTGTCATTTTCTGGGGATTTAGAGTTTTGGGTCTTCTCTGTCTTAGTTCTACGAGTAAGAGAAGACCCAACATAGTTCTGTTGATTCTATGTTAGAATATGAATTAATCGTGGGAGTTTGACTTTTTCAAAGATGTCTTGATTTTCACTTTTGTTCATAAAGCTTATTATTTTGTTTTATGGATTGTTATGTGAGTCCTTTAACTTGTTTAACATTGTTAATGCTATGAAGAACAATCCTTATATCACAAGAAAGAGATATATAGTCCCACGTTGGTTGGTGTTGCTACTTTCGGCAAGTGCACCGATCGTACAAGTAATAAAGTGATTAAGTAAGATATCGTTCCCACGAGGATTAAACTCAAGCACCGATTCGCTATCGTTAATTTAGTTGAACTAATAAAAAGGAAGTAACGTAGTTTGTGTGTTGAAGAGTTGATAACATGTAATTAAAGTTCTGAATATAAAGTGAATAACGGAAAATAAATGATGAAATTAACTAAGAAAATAAACGTAGTCAGGGTTCTGACTTCTCCTAATCTCCTCAATACGTTATGAATCAACTTGTTAAGAACCTGCTCTTAATGTATTGCCAATCGAACCTATCTAAGTTACTTAGGGCTCAATTCCTTGTTACCCTAACCTATGTAAACTTGGAAGAACTCTAGTTCCCCGATTATTCCCCAAGAAGACATGCATTAAAATTAAGGATCATAGGATTGCATAACTACCTTGTGTCTATTCCTATTCCTATTCCTAGACTACAAGGGTTATGATAAATTCATCGGATAGAGGTTCATGCACCAACATTCCTGTTGCCATACAATTCCCAAGGATCATTCCATAAGGAGCAAACTTATAGAAAGCAATGAACACAGATGAATTTATTCAAATATAAAAAGAGAAGAATTCATAACAATCAATTCATAACATAATGATTTAATTAGGTTCCATCATCCCTAACTACAGAGAAACTAGCCAGACATGGTGAAATCAAACATAAAAATAACTATAAAAGCTTCCCCAAACTCCATTGGTGATTGGTGAATCTTTAACAGTTCCAGTGATGCACTGACTCCGATCTGTCTTCGCCGCTTTCAAGCATGTATCCGAGACTCCAAGGATCTCCAAGTGTTTTTCAGTGTGAAGTAGTGTGTAACTCTGAACCTTAGGTGCCTTTTTAAAGGTGTAGAACTCGCACCTTTTTCAGAATATGCCAATCTGGAACAAACTATATTCGTTGGGCGCTTAAGCCCCCGTTGGGCGCTTAAGCCGCCTAAGGCAGTAGGCTTTTCTTCAAGTTGCGCGCTTAAGCGCGCTGTAGGGCGCTTAAGCGCGCTCTTCGTGCTGGAAATTCTTGTTTGTGGCGCGCTTAAGCGCGCTGGAGGGCGCTTAAGCGCACAGAGGCAGAGGCTGGATACGTTTCTAGGGCGCTTAAGCGCGCTGGAGGGCGCTTAAGCGCGCAGAGGCAGGAGCTGAATGTGCTTTCTGGGGGCTTAAGCCTCCATTGGGGGCTTAAGCTCCCTTTTCCAACAACCTGATAAGATGAAATCTTCTTTGTTTTGATCTTTATTTCCTTGGTTGTTGCCTTCATCTTTATCCAATCTTCCTTTGAATCTTCTTTTTCCAACAAAACCTTTTAAAATATCAAGAATTTGATTTAATTAGTTGAATTTCAACTAATGATCATAATTACCAAATTAACCTTAGTTTCAACTTGTTTAACTGAATAATTCACATTACTTTAGTCTATAAAACAAGATAAACTGGAGGTTTATCAAACAATTCCCAGATTTGAACATTGCTGTCCCCAGCAATTTAAATAGAATAATACTTATGGGAACTCTTGAAGACGGCTAATCATGCCTAGTGAATCATTAACAGAAATTGGTTGATGATGACACATCAGAATATTCAGATTCATAAACAATATTAATGCTACGTCAATTCAAACCACATTAATACTCCATCAGTCATCAAATCATAACTTGAGTTCTCAATATAAAGAGTAGTTTAATTCCAAGTTCACAACACCCTCTCACTGGAATTTTTATTTATTCACTCTACTCAAGTATTTGAGGGGTGTGTGTTTCTCTCTTTCTTCACTGAATTAACACTAGCATAAGCTTGTTCATATTCTCACTCTTCAGAGTCTACTTGGTATGTCAAAGTCAATCAAGTGGTCTTTATTCAGGTTATAGCGTGGTTTAGGTAAAAGGAAGGAAGTATCTGGGTGAATGGCTTAAGATCACTGATCAAAATTCAATTTCTTTAAAAGAGGAACTTTATCATAACTTTCTAATAACAATTTTCTTTGTTGAGTCTTTTCTTCTTTCTTTCATTCACTTACTCATATTTATGAGCCTTTTTCTTTCCTTTTTCCTTTTTCATTCACTTCAACATCTTGTGGCATTTTTCCCTTTTCTCCATACACTGAGAATTTGAAGTTCATACTTTTTGTTTCAATTCATTCTTGTTCCTTATTGAATTTATTTAAAAATCAATCAGTTCAGGTGAGGATGTGTGTGGGATGGCTTTTTAATAATGTGTCGATGAATAATCAGGCTAAAGCTCAAAGGGTTTAATCTAAGAATACTTTCCGGTTGGCTATTTGGCTATTTTGGCTTTTGAAACAACTGCCTCTATCATTTTGACAATAACATACCATTTCCAAGGAGAAACAAAACAAGCTCTAGAGTGATTCAAACAATGAAGTTCACACCACAAAAATTTATTCTGTTTAAGCTCAAAGGCTCACGGCTAGGGGTGCGAACTTCTTTTTCTACTCTCTATTTGATTCCTTGGTTATTTTTTTCTTATTCTGGTGAGTTATTTAAGCATGCTTGAGTGACGCTCATTAAAAATAATTTATTTGTCATCATTCTTAATATCAACTAACAACCAATTCCATATAATAATTCACTATTCATGTCAAACACCATGGACTTAAAGTTTCACTAATTAAAATAAGGATGAGGTCCTAGAAATCTCAATATCAACATACTAATATTTATTCAAAGTAATACTACATATAATATGAAAACTAATAAGGAACTCCCCTGAAACTGCATTCGTCATGTGAAACTCATGATATTCTTCTTCCAACCATGTGAAGTGTGTGGTCTGATGCTTGCATAGTACCCATTCCCAGATTTAAATCTTGCTGTCCTCAGCAATAAATTTAAATCTAAAAGAATCTAAGCAAGTATCAGAAAGGATATATCTACTGTATTCTGCACACATACCACAGATAGAGAACATGTCAGCAGTTCAAAATCCAACAAAATCAATTAACCCAAGGGAAGTTGCAAAAAGTCATCAATGTGCTTAAAACATCAAGACAAAAAGAAAACATCAAAACATCAAAACATAATATAAATCTGAAACTGATATGGACTCAGTCCTCCTCCATATCAGTGATGGGTGAATCTTGCTGCGCCACAGCATCAGTTCCATCAAAAACAGCAGCAAAATTGTCAGTGCCCTGTGTAATGTCAGCAGTCAAGTCAGCCTGAGTGTCATCTTCAGCAGCTGCATGAGAGGGATCCTGTCCTGCTGTCTCCTCATCAGATCCGGTGTATGGAGGGTACTGAAATGGAGATGCCTGGATGTCACGCTGTCGGCATAGCTCCATTATCTGCGTGCTCACATACTCCTGAAATGCCACCTGTCGGCCTTGAGAATATCGGGCTCTTCGTTGCATGGATTCCTGCTGGCGCTGCATAGTCTGCACTGTTTCCCATATAGCAGGAATGGTCGGCTGTTTGGCTCGTTGGACTGGTGCGGATGGTGGTACTGGTAGTGCTGGAGAAACTGGAGGAGTAGATGGAAGACCCATGTTGGAGCGAATGAGAACAGCATCAATCGGGGGGCACACTTCCACAAGCTTGTGCTCAGTAGGGATTTCAACTCCAGCTTGAAGACATAGAGTTTGAATTAAGGAGCTGTGAGCAATGGCAGCCTTTGCAGATGTCTGATGAGCAAAATCATAGATGCCATCTGCTAGGATCTCTGGTAAATCCACTGTGCCCCCAGTCATAATAGTGTGGATCAGGGCGGCTCTCTTCACTTGCACCTCCGAAGTGTGAGTGGTAGGCAAGATGTTGTTGATGATGAATTGGAACCACACCTTGGCTTCTGGTTTTAGCTGGTGAAGACGCAACAGCTTAGGGCGGATGTTGTTTTTCATCATTTCCCACCTTTCTCCTGGAAGGGCAATGGTTTCCAGAATTGGGGCAGCCTCTTCCACGGGGTCCCATGTGATGTAATCCGGGTCGCTTCTGGCAGGTCCGTACTCAATCTCCTTGAGTAACTGTCGGTAATCACATCTCACCCCAGGAGTATGGTGAGCTGTCCTCAATAATGCTTGTAGTGTCTCGGCGTCATACCATATGTCCTTCCCCCTCACATAACTTTTATAAACTCGGTTCGCTCCTTGATTGGCCATGTAAGCGTTAGTATAGAACTCCTTGCAGATGGATCCGGAGCTATCAGTCAGTGATATGGCATATGCTCTCCACCTTCTCCGGACTAAATTGTTGTACAAGTCCGGATACTCCCCTTGTTCGAGGAGCATTTTCCTCTCTCGTATCACTGGCTTAGCAGCCACCATTTTAAATCGCTCCTCATGCTCCGCAGTGAGAAACCTGTGTGAGTCGAACTCTGCAGGGGGATCTGAAGAACCAGATGTGCCTCCGGTGCCCTTTGTTTTCCTTTGCCTCTTTCCCAATTGCTTGTCTTTTGGTGCCATTCCTGAAAAACAGAAGAGTTTCCAATGGAGAATAAAATTTTTCCAAACAATTGTATTTCCCATCAAAACAATTCCCAGATTTAATTCAGAATCAATTCTGAAATAGCATGTAAATGCATAAAACAGAGCATACAATTTTCAAAACAGGGCATATCTCCATCCAAGGTGTCACCATTCCGTTCTACTCTCATCTCAAAATTCATTCATAACCCCTCAGGAAATTGCCCAGTTAATCACATATATGACATTGTATAACAATCAGCAAGGACATCAATCATACAAGCAACTAGAGCAAGATTAGATAAGTCCAAATATCATATCACAAAATGAAACACATTCCCTATGGACTCAGTGTAAAATTCTAGCACTCATCTATACATTCAACATAATCATCAGAATGAAGCAATGTATACGATGTTTTAAACAACCTCTGCATTTTTATTTTTATTTTTAAAACTAGCTTTTCTTTCAGAGTTTGTTATGGCATTTTACCGAACAGTTGGCATGCTTGTTGATTGACACTTAGTATGAATGCTAGAGCTTCATACCATAGTTCCTTATGATGTGCAGCTTAACAATGGAAATCATACCTTGGTTCTTTCATGGTGCAAAGACTAAATCATATAAGAGTTCTTGAATTGCATACCTTGGTTTCTTGTGTGAAAATGAAGATTAAGACCACAAGTTCTTGAAGATCCAAGAAGTGAAAGAGATGACCAGAGTTGTAGTGGTGAAGGTGGGGTGAGAAGAACGTGAGAACAAGGAAGGGAGAATGAGGGAGATGGGTAGGTTTTATGAGGTTGAGGTAGATGGAAGGTTTGAGGGAGATGGAAGGTTTTGAGGAGTAGTGGAATGTGAGGAGTGTGGATGAAGAGGTGTGAGAAGGTGAGAATGAGAGAAATGGAAAGATTTGGGCGTTTTAAAATTTTGTCTGATGTAGCGCGCTTAAGCGCCCTAATCGCGCTTAAGCGCGCTTAGGCAGTGTGCTTTGCACGTTTAATGCGCGCTGAAGCGCGCTGTTGCGCGCTTAAGCGCGATAGGGCAGTGCCCGTTGGTCTTCCAGAGCGCGCTGTAGCGCGATGTTTCGCGCTTAAGCGCGCTTCAACAGTGACTTTTGGCCTTCACTGGCGCGCTTAAGCCGCCAGTTCCGCGCTTAAGCGCGATGAGGCAGAGGCTTTTGGCCTTCTGCCTTCCCTGGAGCGCGCTTAAGCTCCCTATTGCGCGCTTAAGCGCGCTCGGGCAGAGGAAAAGTTCTTATTTTTGCCTGATTGAGCGCGCTGAAGCGCGCTCTTTCGCGCTTAAGCGCGCTGAGGCAGAGGCTTTTGGCCTTCTGCCTTCCTTGGAGCGCGCTTAAGCTCCCTCTTGCGCGCTTAAGCGCGCTGAGACAGAGGCGTTTGGTTGCTGCTACGTGGAGCGCGCTTAAGCGCGCTCTGGCGCGCTTAAGCGCGCTACGGCAGGAAACATAGTACTCTACTCTTGCACAATATAATAGACTGAACAAACGTTGTGTACCTGTGCAATCTTCATTTCCTGTTCATCGTGCCACCTGATCATTGTTCCCAAGGCTCTATATTTTACGAAAAACTAAAAAAAAACTAATCTACTAGAATTTAAAAATTTAAAACTGTTGGGTTGCCTCCCACAAGCGCTTGTTTTTCGTCACGAGCCTGACGTACCTTCCTTACGTTTCTACTAGGGCAACAGTTGCTGTCCCTCTGTCAATTTCACCGCCGAGGTAAGGCTTCAATCGCTGGCCATTTACCTTAAAACTTCTCTCAGAATCGAGTGGACTGATTTCCACTGTACCATACGGACGAATTTCTTTTACCAAGAATGGTCCTGACCATCTAGATTTGAGTTTTCCCGGAAAAAGTCTCAACCGGGAATTGTAGAGCAATACTTGCTGGCCAACCTTGAAGTCTCTTCCTAAGATTTTTCTGTCATGCCACTTCTTGGTTTTCTCCTTATATAAGCTTGCACTTTCATAGGCGGACAATCTGAACTCGTCTAACTCGTCCAGCTGTAACAATCTCTTCTCACTTGCCGCCTTTGTATCAAAATTTAAAAATTTTACAGCCCACCAAGCTTTATGTTCCATTTCTACTGGTAAGTGACATGCCTTCCCGAACAACATTTGAAATGGTGACATTCCAATTGGTGTTTTGAATGCCGTCCGGTATGCCCATAATGCGTCATCTAACTTGCGAGCCCAATCCTTTCGGGAACTTCCCACTGTTTTTTCAAGGATTCGCTTTAGTTCCCGGTTTGAGATTTCTACCTGCCCACTAGTTTGTGGATGATATGGTGTGGCAATACGGTGTCGGACGCTGTATTTTGCTAGCACATATTCAACTTGTCTGTTGCAGAAATGTGTGCCTCCGTCACTAATCACTGCTCGAGGAACTCCATATCTCACAAAGATGTTTCTCTTTATGAAATTAATCACGACTCTAGAATCATTAGTAGGCAAAGCGACTGCTTCTACCCATTTGGAAACGTAATCTACTGCAACTAAAATGTACTTGTTCCCATAGGAAGTGGGAAAGGGTCCCATAAAATCAATGCCCCAAACGTCGAAGATTTCCACCTCCATGATGTTGTTCAATGGCATTTCATGTCTTTTTGAAATGTTTCCCGTCCTTTGACAGCGATCGCAAGATTCCACAAATTTCCGTGCATCCTTGTATAAAGTGGGCCAATAGAATCCACTCATAAGGACTTTTGCAGCTGTCCTTTCTCCTGCAAAGTGACCTCCGTATTCTGAACCATGGCAGTGCCACAACACATCCTTCATTTCTTCTTCCGGAATACATCTTCTGATAACTCCATCAGAACATGTATAGAATAGGAACGGCTCATCCCATAAATACCTTTTCACGTCCCGTAGAAATTTCTTCCGTTGTTGCCATGAAAAATCTTTAGGGATTGTTCCTGCTGCTTTGAAGTTTGCAAAGTCCGCAAACCATGGTGCAGTGTCGACTGCAAGAGTTTGTTCGTTTAAAAACCATGGCACGGTAGTGACTGAAAGGACCTGCTCATCCGGAAATTCATCTCTAATTAGTAATTCAGAACTATCCTGCAATTCCGTTTCTTGAAGTCTAGAGAGATGATCAGCTACTCGGTTCTCTACTCCCTTCTTGTCTCTTATTTCTATTTCAAATTCTTGAAGTAAAAGCATCCACCTGAGTAGTCTAGGTTTGGCATCCTGTTTGGTTAGTAAATATTTTAGGGCAGCATGATCAGTGTAAACAATAACTTTAGATCCTAACAAATAGGTTCTAAATTTGTCAAAAGCATATATAACTGCTAACAATTCCTTCTCAGTAGTGGTGTAATTCATTTGTGCATCATTGAGAATCTTACTAGCATAATATATAACATGTAAAAGTTTGTCTTTCCTTTGACCCAACACAGCACCTATGGCATAATCGCTAGCATCACACATTAATTCGAAAGGCAATTCAAAATTAGGTGCAGTGATAATAGGTGCAGTAGTAAGTTTTTCTTTTAAAAGAGTAAAAGAAGTCAAACAGTCATTATCGAAGTTGAACTCTTCTTCTTTAGCTAATAGTTTGCAGAGGGGTTTAGCTATCTTTGAGAAGTCCTTGATGAAACGCCGATAGAAACCTGCATGTCCAAGAAAACTGCGTACACTACGTACATTAGAGGGAGGGGGGAGTTTCTCAATAATAGATATTTTCGCTCTATCAACTTCAATTCCCTTTTTAGATATCTTATGGCCTAGGACTATTCCATCCCTTACCATAAAATGACATTTTTCCCAATTGAGTACTAAATTACTCTCTTGGCATCTCTGCAAAACACAAGCTAGATTAGTTAAACAAGCATCAAAAGATGAACCGAAGACAGAAAAATCATCCATAAAAATTTCAATAAAATTTTCAATCATATCAGAAAATATAGATAGCATACACCTTTGAAAAGTGGCGGGTGCATTGCATAATCCGAAGGGCATACGTCTGTATGCGAACACGCCATATGGACAGGTGAATGCTGTCTTTTCCTGATCTTCTGGGGCAACCGCTATTTGATTATATCCGGAATATCCGTCTAGAAAACAATAGAATGAATGTCCTGCTAGTCTTTCCAACATTTGATCTAGAAATGGTAGTGGAAAGTGATCTTTTCTCGTAGCAGTATTCAGTCTCCTATAATCGACGCACATTCGCCAGCCGGTGATAGTTCTTGTGGGAATTAGTTCGTTATCTTCATTTCGTATCACCGTGATCCCACCCTTCTTTGGAACTGTCTGTACCGGACTCACCCATGCACTATCTGAAATTGGATAGATCATCCCAGCATCCAACAGTTTTACGACTTCTTTTCGCACGACCTCCTTCATGGTCGGATTTAGCCTTCTTTGAGGTTGTCTGACTGGTTTGATGTCGTTTTCCATCAATATTTTATGAGTGCAAAATGATGGGTTTATTCCTTTTAAATCTGTAATAGACCATCCTATAGCCGTTTTATGCTCTCTCAAGACTTCTAGTAATTTTTCTTCTTCGGTGGTTGATAAATCAACATTGATAATCACCGGGTATGTTTTGCTATCTCCAAGAAATGCATATTTCAAGGTAGGAGGTAACTCTTTCAAGTCAACCTTTGGTGTTCCCTTAGTGATATCATCAACCTTCTTTCTTAGTTTTTCAACTTCTTGATCTCCTTTTGTTGATTCCGTAGAATTTTCCAACAATTCTTCTCCTATTGACTCCAATCCCATCAATGGTTGGAGTATTTCATCCACTGTATCTAGCACTGCATCATTAATTAAATCTATCTTGAAACAATCTCCCCCATCGGATGGATGTTTCATAGATTCCAAGACATCAATTGTCACAGTATCATCGTTAACTCGCAGCATTAATTTACCCTGCTCTACATCAATCATGGCCCTCGCTGTGGCTAAGAAAGGTCTTCCCAAAAGTAAGGGAATCTCAGCATCCTCCTCCATGTCTAAAATGACAAAATCTGCAGGGAAAATAAATTTATCAATTTTTACCAGTATGTCTTCAATGACTCCATCTGGCCTCCTGATTGATCTGTCGGCTAACTGTAGTGAAACCTTGGTTGGCTTGAGTTCTTGAATACCTAAGGCCCTGCACATAGATAAAGGCATAAGATTGATACTAGCTCCTAAGTCACATAATGCCTTACCCACACCAATGTTTCCAATTTCTATCGGAATGCTAAAACTTCCAGGATCTTGAAGTTTAGGTGGTAGCTTCTTTTGAATTATTGCGCTGCATTCTTCTGTTAAGGCCACCGTTTCGCATTCTTTCAATTTACGCTTCCTGGAGAGTAGATCTTTCATAAATTTTGCATAGTTTGGCATGTTCTCCAAGGCTTCAGCAAATGGAATGTTGATTTGCAGTTTCTTAAATATGTCAAGGAATTTAGAGTACTGCTGCTTCTTGATTTCCTCTCTAAACCTTTGCGGATATGGAATTTTTGCATAAGGTGAGAGTTCAATTGGCTTCTCCTGTCTCTCTTGAGCTTTCTTTTTCTCCCATTTGAACTCCTTCTTTTCAGGAATTGTTTTCTGGGCAACAGATTCATTCTCAATTTCTTTCTCCTTTTCACTGTTAGGTTTTTCTGCTGCCTTTTTCTCTGCTGAAGGCTTGATCACTGGTTCAATTACTATCCCACTTCTAGTAATAATGGATTTACAGTGGGCGTTTGGGTTAACATCTGTGTTGCTTGGAAAGGTGCCTGGAGGCCTTTCAGTGAACTGTCTTGACAATTGCCCGATCTGAGTTTCTAAATTCCGGATGGAAGCTTCTTGATTCCGGAATGAAGCTCGGGTTTCTTGCATAAATGATGAAGTGTCCTCTCTGAATGTATTTGTACTTTGAACAAAATCTGATGTAGTTTTTGATAATTGTGCAAATGCTTTCTCCCATTCTGATGTACTGCTTTGTTGCGAAGTTTGTGGTTGCACATTAGGATTGAGCTGGTGGTTCGAACTGTAACTGAATCCTGGGTGTTGATTCTGATTTTTATTCCTCCATCCTTGGTTTTGATTGTTACCATATTGATTCCTTCCCGGAGCTTTTTGATCATGCCAGAGTACATTGACTTCAGCATTTTCAGTTACTCGGTTGAAATCGCAATCCTCGGTAGCGTGAGTACCTGTACATATACCACAAGTAATAGCAGAAGTATTAACAGAAGCTGCTTGAGTATTAACAGGAGAAACCTGGAATTCAGAAAATTGCTTTGTTAGAGCATCTAGTTGTTGTTGTTGTTTCTTGTTAGACTGTAGAATCTGTTCATTTTGGGCTAAGATGACATCGTATCCCTCTAACTTCATGATTCCTGCTCTCTTATGTGATACTGGAGCATTGTCAAACTCTTGTGATGCAAGAGATTCTAACAACTCCAAGGCTTCTTCTGGAGTTTTTGTCTTCAGTGATCCTCCAGCTGCAGCATTTACCAGAGTTCTGGTACTTGGTGTCATTCCTTGGAAGAAAATTTGTGCTTTCTCCCAAGCTTCAATACCGTGTTGTGGACATTTCCTAAGCAGTCCTTTGAATCTTTCCCAACCGTCATATAAAGTTTCACTTTCTTTTTGTTCAAAAGAAGTGATTTCAGCCTTGAGTCGTGCCATTTTTGAAGCTGAAAAGAACCGGGCTAAGAACTTTGTAGCTAGATCATCCCAAGTAGTGATGCTTCCTTGAGGAAGTGATTGTAGCCATGATCTTCCATCCTCTTTGAGTGAGCATGGAAAGAGTCTAAGTAAGATAGCATCACGGGATACTCCGTTCATCTTCAAAGTATCACAATATAATAAGAAGTTCTCAAGATGAGTATAAGGATCTTCCATGCTTCCTCCAGCGAATTGATCTTTTTGGATCAGCTGTAATAATGCTGGTTTGAGCTCAAAGTTGTTAGCGTCCACATTTGGCCTAACAATGCTTGCTGTCTGTGGGACTCGAGCAGGAGTCATGTAATCTCCTAATGTACGTGGTTGTGGAATTTCATTTTCCGCCATTGCTTCCTCTCTTAGTTGTGTAGAGCTTGAAGCTTCTTTTTCTTGTTGTTTTCTTACTTTGGTACGTTTCCTATTCCTTCTTGCTGTCTTCTCTATTTCTGGATCGAATTGCAAGGAATCGGTGTCAATGGTACCTCGCATAAACCAGAAAAGAGACTACGAAAAAGAAAATAAGAACTCAATAACAGAATTTAAAAATTCAGAAAATAAGGTTCAATCTAAAGAATTAATAGTTACTATCAATGTTGAAGTATTAATCCCCGGCAACGGCGCCAAAAACTTGTTGCTACTTTCGGCAAGTGCACCGATCGTACAAGTAATAAAGTGAATAAGTAAGATATCGTTCCCACGAGGATTAAACTCAAGCACCGATTCGCTATCGTTAATTTAGTTGAACTAATAAAAAGGAAGTAACGTAGTTTGTGTGTTGAAGAGTTGATAACATGTAATTAAAGTTCTGAATATAAAGTGAATAACGGAAAATAAATGATGAAATTAACTAAGAAAATAAACGTAGTCAGGGTTCTGACTTCTCCTAATCTCCTCAATACGTTATGAATCAACTTGTTAAGAACCTGCTCTTAATGTATTGCCAATCGAACCTATCTAAGTTACTTAGGGCTCAATTCCTTGTTACCCTAACCTATGTAAACTTGGAAGAACTCTAGTTCCCCGATTATTCCCCAAGAAGACATGCATTAAAATTAAGGATCATAGGATTGCATAACTACCTTGTGTCTATTCCTATTCCTATTCCTAGACTACAAGGGTTATGATAAATTCATCGGATAGAGGTTCATGCACCAACATTCCTGTTGCCATACAATTCCCAAGGATCATTCCATAAGGAGCAAACTCATAGAAAGCAATGAACACAGATGAATTTATTCAAATATAAAAAGAGAAGAATTCATAACAATCAATTCATAACATAATGATTTAATTAGTTCCATCATCCCTAACTACAGAGAAACTAGCCAGACATGGTGAAATCAAACATAAAAATAACTATAAAAGCTTCCCCAAACTCCATTGGTGATTGGTGAATCTTTAACAGTTCCAGTGATGCACTGACTCCGATCTGTCTTCGCCGCTTCCAAGCATGTATCCGAGACTCCAAGGATCTCCAAGTGTTTTTCAGTGTGAAGTAGTGTGTAACTCTGAACCTTAGGTGCCTTTTTAAAGGTGTAGAACTCGCACCTTTTTCAGAATATGCCAATCTGGAACAAACTATATTCGTTGGGCGCTTAAGCCCCCGTTGGGCGC